>OY856187.1:372849675-373047728 GCA_963693315.1 Diogma glabrata | reverse complement strand
AGACCCAACTGCAAGCACAGCTAAAAATATTATACTGCATTCTGATTTTATGTTCGATTCTTCCTTGGCTTTAATTTTGTTTTGATTTTGACTTTGACTTTGACTTGAACTTTAACTCTAAGTTCTGACTCTGACTCTGATTTTAATTTTGACTCTGGCTATGACTCTGACTCTGACTGTGACACTGACTCTGACTCTGACTCTGACTCTGGCTCTGACTCTGACTCTGACTCTGACTCTGACTCTGACTCTGACTCTGACTCTGACTCTGACTCTGACTCTGGCTCTGAATCTGACTCTGACACTGACACTGACTCTGACTCTGACACTCTGATTGTGACTCTGACTCTGACTCTGATTCTGACTCAGACTCTGACTCTGACTCTGACTCTGACTCTGACTCTGACTCTGACTCTGACTCTGACTCTGACTCTGACTCTGACTCTGACTCTGACTCTGACTCTGACTCTGACTCTGACTCTGACTCTGACTCTGACTCTGACTCTGACTCTGACTCTGTCTCTGACTCTGGCTCTGACTTTGACTCGGACTCGGACTGGGACTCGATAGGACTTGCACTCGGACTCGGACTCGGACTCGAACTCTGACTCTGACTCAGACTCTGAATCTAACTCTTACTCTGACTCTGGCTCTGACACTCTGATTGTTACTCTGACACTCTGATTGCTACTCTGAATCTGACTCTGACTCAGACTCTGACACTGACTCTGACTTTAACTCTAACTCTGACTCTGACTCTATCTCTGACTCTGGCTCTGACTTTGACTATGACTCAGATTCGGAATGGGACTCAGATAGGACTTGCACTCGGACTTGGACTCGAACTCTGACTCTGACTCTGACTCGGACTCCGACTCCGACTCTGACTCTGACTCTGACTCTGACTCTGACTCTGACTCTGACTCTGACTCTGACTCTGACTCTGACTCTGACTCTGACTCTGACTCTGACTCTGACTCTGACTCTGACTCTGACTCGGACTCTGACTCTGACTCTGACTCTGACTCTGACTCTGACTCTGACTCTGAATCTGACTCTGACTCTGACTCTGACTCTGACTCTGACTCTGACTATAACTCTGACTCTGCCCCTGACTCTGACTCTGATTCTGACTCTGACTGACTCTGACTCTGACTCTGACTCTGAATCTGATTCTAACTCTGACTCTGTCTCTGACTTGGACTCTGACTCTGACTTTGGCTCTGACTCTGACTCTGTTTCTAACTCTGGCTCTGACTCTGACTGCGACTCTCACTCTGACTCTTAATCTCACTTTGATGACTTTGCATCTGACTTTGATTTTTCTTTCAGTTTTTCGTTTTTTTTATTATTCGGTGCAATTGAGGGATTATATAGGAGAGCTAGCTGTCCTCAAGTGTAACTCTCTTGTATTAATTTTAACATTTCAATCCATGAATTAACGCAAAGAAATTTGATTAACCGAATTGCCATCAGTGAAATGCTGCTTAAACGTAACCAAATCAAGCCATTTCTGAACCGATGACGCACCACTAACGACTTCAAAGCTGCCTAAGGATTGACGTCTGATAAGGTGATGCTGTGTGTATGGTGGGATTGGAAGGGAATTGTTCATTATACGTCCTAGCCAAACGATTATTTTGGTCTTCTACTGTCAACAAATAACCAGGTTAGCGCAAGCAACACAAACAAAGTGTCCAGAATAGGTAAATCGAAAAATTTTTTCTCCATCATGACAATACCAGACCATGCCAAAATAGTGGTAAATTTCCTATTCGAACTGATCCGATTCTTGTTCATCAGCGCCTATTCCGTGCCCATCCCAGATCTGAGGTCCAACAGAATGCTAGTCGTAGGAGTGGCGTTGAGATTGAACTAAAGTGTTCAACGATGACGTTGTTCTAGTCACTATTTCGCTTACAGACAGAGATGAGTTTCTTTATCCCATGTTTGCGAAATATTTTATTGATATTGTGGATGAAAAAATTGATCTTGATTTGATTCTTGAAATTTGATCCTTGATTTGAACCTTGAATTGATTCTTTCTCGGGTCCCGAATATAGCTTAGTTCTTCATTCGTTCTGCCAAACATAATAGTTCTATGATCCGAACGTAGCACGGCTTACTTAATATCTCGATAAACCTGTCGGACTAGATAAATCAGCCTGAACTTTAAATGCCATATTCCATAATAAAACTTACGAATATTTCTGGTAATTTTTTTAAAGCAGCACAGTATACAGTATAGATACATCAGTATGCGGCCGGTATAACATGACACAAATATCAATTCAAACAAATTGATGTTTATGGTATATTGATTCCTTATATTATATTCCAAAAATTTGACAAAATTTCAAACAAGCGTACATTCGAGGTTAAATTTAAAGAACAAATTTAATTAAATGGGTTCAATGAATTTTCGTAACCTAAAAACCTTCAACCTAACTAAACAAATATGAAAAAAATATATATAAAAATTTCATTTTCTTAGACCTAGAATGACATTTTTAATAAGTTTTGAGAGGGTATTAGAAGTGAAAGAGGAAAAAAATTCTAAAACAGAATTTTTTTCTAAAATTAGGAAACAATTTTGTGAAAAGGATTACATTAACATGTTTAGTTTGGTTTCTTTCTATGATACATACATTTATTACATTTAAAAACTTGTTTTAGGACAACAAATTTGAAGTATAAAGATGACTACACGTTTTCTGGTCTCATGAAATATATTATGAAAAGAAATGTAGAAAAAGTTAAATAAATGCTGTTCTACTAACTTAAACAAAATCATTTGAGAGTTTAGGGGCTGTTCAGAAATTACGTAATGGTCAAATGCGTTGAATGGGGATCTATGGCAAATTTGTTATCTGGTTCATATAGTTCCTCGCAGCTTGTGACCATTAAAAAGAGGGAAACGTTGCGTTACGTTATGTTGTTTGTGAACAGTTCTTAACTACAATTTTTGCGTTTTGATGCTACTATGTATGGAATTTGAAGCTTGTTTTATGATATTTTCAGAGCTCCAAGGGTTAGTTAAATTTTTTACGATTATTACATTTACAGTTGTCATTCAATATAGGCATTGCTTTTTTCAAATGAAATATTCAAGAACATTTAAGAATTGATCTTCTTCTGAGCTTCTAACTTTTCATGGTTGCCTTGGTGAATAAAATTTTGTGTTAAAATTTAATCATATATTCTTCGAACTACTTAGTACAAATATTTTCTATTTGTACTGGAACAATTTTGGCACAACAATTGGCTCCCGGTTAACATAATATTAATGTTTTTTTTTGACATATTTAAAGAGTTGATGTAATAACAAATACCCTAAAAACTAAACTCAACAGCATTCCTATGTTCTACTACAACTTAATAAAAGAAAACCTTTTTGAGAAACACGTATTATTTCCCTATTGTAAACGGGTTTTACTAAAAGGGATTTTAGGATTTAATTTAATGGGATTTAATGATCTTCTTTTCATAACTTTAAAAAATGAAGATATATGTTATAGATGTTATCTATATATGTACAAGACTTAGAGCGACTTGTAGTAAATCTCTTTCTGTGGTATTCGATTTTTACACGTATTCTAAAAAGGAATATTTGGAACGAAATAGAAATAGTACTTTGTGTATCTATTTGTACAAAGTTGATTTTTTCCGCACGTGTCGTAATTTCAATACAATTTCATTACAATTCCGAAAACACAATTAAACAAAATTATTCTGCAATCAAATTTTTTACAATCAACATTCATATTAAAATATAAGTAAACATTTCTATTATCAACTTAGCATTGAGACAATTTTCTATGAAAAATAAAACAGTGCGGCAAAATAAAACAGCGCGGAAAAATCTCACTTTTTGATATTGTTGACAATATCGAAATACGTAGAATTTTGATTCGGAATTGCAAAAAGTAAATTCCTAACTAGAATAATATTTTATGATATATTATGTTATTTTTCACTCGCTTCTGCGACCCTGCAGACCTTCGATCAATAGCATCCACCCCCTCCCCCCCCACCCCAACTTCCCCCGCACCCATTTCCATACTTTCATATATTTTCATTTTTGTACAGGTATCTTAGGCCGGAGGAAGGGGTTTAGGTCATTTGAAATGAAATATTTTAAGATATAATATTTTATGATATATTATGTTATTTTTCACTCGCTTCTGCGACCCTGCAGACCTTCGATCAATAGCATCCACCCCTTTCCCCCTCCCCCCTTGCTCCCCCCACCCCCTCTTCTCTCGCGCCCATCCCTTCATCCACCTAATGTAACCTAACCTAACCTATTTATAACAACCTCATTAACAAGCAATTATATACATATTTTCTTTTCAACATTCTTTATTTTATAAAATCATTTCTTCATTTGGTGTCAATTCTTTAAATGGATACACTTTGCGGACCGCTTCAATGAGTGCTTTACAAAAGTCAAATTGTCAAAATTTTGAAATTCTTTTTAGATTTTAGAACAATTCTGGTAATTTTCTATGTTAAGTCTATGGAGAACCTAACCCCCTACATAACTCCTAAACCCCACCCCTCCGGCCTAAGGTACCTACATATATATAACCCCCACCTAAGCTTTCCAACGAACCCACCCCCACCCCCAGGGGGCGGATACCATATAACGAACTTGGCCTTTTCCTCTAAAAAAATTTTTGTAAAAGAATTATTAGAACTACATGGCTTAGACATAATTTGTGTTTGATTTTCTATGAAATGTTAAATTAGATGAATCACTGATAGATTTATATCAAGCTTAAAGCTATAAACCACATTTTCGAATGCTGGATTCTTGAACAACTCTTTTGAACGTTTATACAAAATTTTGATTTGAATCTTTGAATTCTGGAATGAAGTCTTAAAGTTTTCGAAGTATTTCAACATCAAGTTTAACAAAATTGATT
Source organism: Diogma glabrata (assembly GCA_963693315.1). Taxonomy (NCBI): domain Eukaryota; kingdom Metazoa; phylum Arthropoda; class Insecta; order Diptera; family Cylindrotomidae; genus Diogma; species Diogma glabrata. The sequence continues at coordinate 373,042,800 of OY856187.1, read as the reverse complement.
AACATTTTCTCAGTTCATGACTGGGTATATTCTCGGATACTATTTATTATAAATTGGTAAATAAAATCAAAACGACGTGCCTAACAGGGACTATCCTCTGTTTGAAGTGATATGTTTTACTATAGGTTTGTGTTCAGCGAACAGACAGTTTTCTACAAATATATTTGATAGCTTGAAAAATAGTAAAATTTGGAAAATTTTTTTTTAATTCAAAATTAGGCATGTTTAGTGTTAATTATAATAAATTATAAATTAACGTCTCTGAATAGCCGAAGATACCATGCCCAACTAGGGATTATAGGATTAATTTTGAATATTTATCCAGCAGATTAAAGCTATCAGGGAAAACCCATGAAGGCAAGGCATTCCATAGATGAGAGACTCTGTTGAAAAAATCACACTGAAATGTAACAGTTCTGCACCTTTTTATATGAACTGTAAAAGGATGGGCTACAACAGTTGCTCTGGTGTTACGCGATATTTTTGCTAGTTCAGGTGAAATTGATTTGATCTCACTGGAAGTTTGTTCATCCATAACGTATCTGACAGATCAGCAACATTTCTTCTGTGCTGCAAGGAATCAAGTTCATTAGTAAGAGTTGAGTTGCCAATCAGTTTTACAGCTCTACGCTGAACAGATTCAAGACACTTTCAACTACTAAAATATGCTCCACCCCAGATGTGAGAACAATACTCCATACAGGGACGTTTAAATGATTTATATATTAAAAGTAGGTGTTCGTTATTGAAAAACTTACGACATCCTCTCAAAAATCCCAATTTAGGTAGGTTGAAAATATGCGAATTCCATTTCAAAGTGAGTTTCAAAGTGTGCTATCATCATCAAAACTAAGCGAAAGTTTTCTGAAGAAATAGCAAAGTGACAGTAAGGGTTCTTTATTAATTCGTTCTAGAATTACTTCCGTTGCTGCACCTGAACCATCATCTGTTTTGATACAAAAAGATAAAATTGATAAAAAATATTCATTTTTAAAACTGGCTACTTTCAACTGGTTAACTGTGAAGTCGGATTATTTGATGAGCCAAGTGCTATTAAAATCTATTGTTATGTTGTTCTTTTGAAACTATGATCAAACATATATGATGATTTGGTTTATTTGTATTTTTCCCTCGTGTTCTCCAGCCCAGTCCCTGTTATTGGTATACGGGTTAACGTTAGATATCAGTGAGGTGTTACTAATCAAATAAAATAAATTATAAAATAAATTTGCGCCCATTAACACCTTAGAATGGATAGTTGTGGGACCTTGATATTAGAGGATTTTGGTTGTTGACACATATTGTGATTCCTACTACACAATACATTTTATTGCTACTAAAACTTCGACATATCAAATGCAGGGTGTTATGCTTTAACCATAGAAAACATACATTTATTATGTTTAATGGGAAAATCAGAGTTTGAAATGCTCCTTACATCACTCGTTTACTCCGTTCTTTCAGAGCGAGTAACTTAAAAAAATAACCCTCCAAAATACAGAAGTGAAAAGAATAAAATACAGTGAAATCCGGTTAATTGGGACACATCAGGACTAGAAGATGTTGCCCCAATTATACGGTTACCCCAATTACGAGAAGTTTTAAGAAAATAGTATGATTTGTTAAATTTGATATGTTTCTAAACGTATTGTAATAATAATAAGAAACTTACCATTGTATGAATAACACAGAACTGTACTTTAATGATTTTTGACATAAATGTTAAAACACTATTTGTTTAAAAAAAAAAAAAATAAAAAAAAAAAGATAGATAAGATAGATAAACAGGTAAAAAATAAAAGCCCTCTTTTCGAGTCTGCCATTCGTTAACTCTTTTTACGATTAAGTTCAAACCTCGCAAATTGTAGGGTTAGATCATAACATACAATCCGATGAAGTTTGAGCTTAATCGTAGGGAGAGTTAATGAATGGCAGTCTCAGTTTCTATACAGTACGAAGAATGCTGCCACTCGTTAGCCCTCTTTTCGAGCCTGCAATTCGCAGGCCCTTCCTACGATTAAGCTCAAACCTCACAAACTGTAAGGTGAGATTATAACATACAATCTGATGAAGTTTGAGCTTAATCGTAGGGAGGGTTAACGCATGGCAGTCTCAGTTTCCATACAGTCCATAGAATGCTGCCATTCGTTAGCCCTCTTTTCGAGCCTTACGTTTTTATTTCAAGGGATGTATATAATATAATTACTCTTTTCAATTCAGTACATATTGCATGAATTAACTTCACATATGATGAAAGGTATAATTTTTCTTAAAAAATTTATCAATTTTCACCTGACGAGTTGTCTTCCGTGATTGCAAGTGAACGAAATCTGCGCAGGTATCTATGCGAATATAGAAGTACATTAATTGCCTTCGTTCATGATCTAGCGTTGTAACTCAGCAATACATTTTCTGGCTTCTTGGTTAGTTATCTGGTAAGGGTCTGGTGTTTCATCCTCATTTGGTTGCATTTCGAATTCAGAATTTAACGGTCATGATGAAATTTGATAAATAATAACATCTTTACATACTCGAAAGCCGAAGCTCATTGTCGATGTTTATTATGTGTTGATAAATTATTATGTGTTGAAGTTCCAAAGTTGCAGCATCATCTTCTAGTGTCGTAACATCTAACAGCTCCTGTTCGGCTCTCTTAAGCCCCCTTATTGAACGCCAACTATAAGTTTATTGACTGGAAAATAGCAATCTTTGCGCTTATTTCTGTTGATGGTTGTGGTTGATGTTATCAAATTGTCTTCAATTTTTTTAAAAATATAATGTACCAATCGCCCATGAAACAAAACTTTTAAATTTTTGATGATCCCCATGTCAAGTGTACAAGTGATGTTGTGTTTGCTGGTAGAAATTATAGTTTAATGTTTCTCAAGAAACTCAAATGAGGGTCCATTGTACAGTTATCTAGCAGCGGAAAACTCTTCTTTGAATTTCGCTCTAATTCTGCATTCCAATTCTTTCACCATTCCTAAATAATAACGTTGGTTATCCAAGCAGTTTTTTTAACGTAATAAAACACTGGCAGTCTGTTCAGTACAAAACCTTTGAAACATCTTGGCTTAGCACTTTTTCCAATGACCAGTAACTTTCGTTTATCACTCTCCGACATATTACCGAGGACATTTAAAAATGGAGGAGCAGCTATGGTCTCACACATTTACGACATGATTCTTGCAATCTGGGACCTCTACATTGATTTCAAGCAAGCATATGATAGCATCATTCGCGACAACCTCTGGTCCGCACTCATATGCCTTGGTATCCCAGAGAAACTTGTTTCTCTGTACAAACTCACAACATCGGGATCAAACTGTAGAATAGTAGTCGAAGGGTCAGTTTCTGACCCTTTTGATATAACATCAGGTATTCGATAAGGTAATGCACTCACGCCCGTAAGATTTAATTTGGCGCTTAAGTACGCGATAAGAAAAAGCCGAATTGAGACACAAAACTGCGTATTTAACAAATCTAGTCAAATTCTTGGCTATGCAGATGATATTGCTCTTCTTGGACGTAGACCAAGCAATAATAAGGATAGTCTCTCTCAGCTTGAAAAAAATGCTAAATGACTTATATTATGCATCAACACCGGCAAGGCTAAACTTTTAACAACATCCAGGAACATACCTCCCGGCAATCTGGATACTGGCGACTATGAAGTGGAACGCGTAGAAAACTTCAAATACCTCGGGTTTGTAATAACATCGTCAAATGACATGCAGGCAGATATCAAAGCCCGTGTCTCTGTCGCATACAGAGTTTTCTACGCATTCTCAAAACTTTTGCAATCAAAACATCTTTCGCAGTCGTGCAAACTTACACTTTACAAATCATTAATCCGACCTGTGCTTACATTTGGAAGTGAAAGCTGGACACTGACTTCCTCTGATTGTAGAATTTTGTCAACATTCGAGAGGAAGGCCATACGAACAATTTATGGTCCATGTAAAGTTGCTGAAAATCAGTATAAAATCCGAATGAATCATGAAATCAGACAGCTTCTTGGAGGCTGCGATGTAATCGGATTCATTAAATCCAACCGAAATAGATGGTTTGGTCATGTAGAACGGGCTCCATTAGAACGAATGATAAAAAAAGTGACCCAACAACAACCAGCTGGTGTTCGTCGGAGAAGAAGACCTACACAACGCTGGTGTTATGACATCATCCAAGACCTTCGTAATATAGGATGTTGAAACTTGGGTCAACTGGTCATGGAACGAGATGATTGGAAGCTGATCGCACAGATGGCAAAACCCCTCCATGGGATGTAAACGCCAGAGAGAGAGACATATTAACACAGCAAAGCAACAGTAATGCCGATCCATGGCTTTTTTTGAATCAGACAATGGCACAGATTTATAAACTAAGGAACCATCTGGTGTAGCCATCTGTCGCTTTAAAAATAAAATAACTAGATTTTATGCCCATTAAAATGCACATTTCGTCTAATAGCTATATAGAAAATCATTTATCTATTATTCAACATTACGATTCTTACCAGTTTGCTTACGCGTCGTTCGTTTTCGTTTACGTCTAATGCTTTGCAAACGTCCAATTCCTCCCTTAATTATGCTGTTGGATTAACAAGCGTTCGACAGTCGACTTGTTACATTTTCTGTGTAATAGAAGTAGTTCTATTTTTCTTAAGTCACCATAAATATTTACATTTCTACTATTAAAAGTGTGAAAATTCCCGCCATTGAAATAAAAGCTTTCTTTCAATTACTCACACATTTAAATTTTGCTTCAAAACTGATGCTTGCCAACGTAAAAAAAATTTATTTTGTTAATGTTTTGTTCAATTTTGCAAGCATTTATTGTTATAAAAATATATAAAAAGGATGACGAAAAGGTACTTTTCTTCGTTTGCAAATGAAATGAAAGAAAAGAAAAGTAAAATAAATAAAAAAAAGTCCAAAGGAGCGAAATCGAAAAACTAAAACTTTTATTCTTCGAGGAAGATACACATTTTTATTTAATTTATGAATTAAAAACATTTTAATTTATGAATGATATTTTAAGTAGTGAAAAGAGTGCTCGAATAAAATAAAATTGTAAGCTCAGGAAAATAATCGTTTATGGAATATTTATTTGGAATGGTAACGTTCAAACGACAATCAAAGCGATGCGGTAGATCGCTGTTCGTGAAAAAAATAGTGATTATCAGTTTTGCTTATTTACGCTGATGTCTACTAGAGACATAACCTCAATAAAAGGTTTTGTTCTAATGTTGTCCATATAATATAAGCTTATGGCGACTCGTTTAACATAAACTCACCTTTAAATATTAATATGAAATGAATTTAATACACATGACTGTAAACAAAATTTGTTAAAATATAACATTTTGAAAAAAGTTTTGAGTTTTGAGAAACTAATGTTAAAATAATTTTTAAGACGAGTAAGCTTCATACTGTTTTTCAATCCATCTATTGAACGCTTTTTACAATCAAAAAATAAATCAACAATTGCCAAATTTACTCTGATTCTTTTGTTAAGAAAAAATATAGAAAGGAAACTGTCATAAAAAGTAAAAACTTTATTATCATTTAATATTACTCTGATTTTGCATAAAAAGCTAAAGCATATTAGCTAAGAGTTTAGAACAATTTTAAAAGGGAATGTATTTGGTTTGTAGTGTGACATAAAAACATTACATATTATAATTTGTTCTTTTAATGCGTATGGAAATTTTTTTTTGGACCTTTGTAGGGTGAAATGTGTTTTAAATAAGAGCGGGGTATATTATCTAGTGAATTTGTTCCAAATAATTTTTTTTCCTGGATTGCAATATTTTTTTTACTCTGATTCTGCGTAAAAGGTTTTAGCAAGACAATTTTTTTTAATAAGAAATGTGTTAATGTTTAGGTGTGTAGGTTGTCATAAAAACCTTATTATAATTTGTTTTACTGCGAATGACTGAATATTTCATTTAATATCAAATAATATCATTTAATGAAATTTTACTATGATGATTCTGGTCATGACTAAGAAACATTAGAAAGGAAGTTGTCATAAAAACATTATTATATAGCTTTTTTCTTAAACATATGTATTTATCGATCTAACTTAAATGAAATTAAAAACTGCACCGTAAAGTGCCGATCACTAGACCCCTACAACAACACCATGTGTGTTATTTAACGCTCTTGTCCCTAATAATGTTCCCGGGTATGCAAATACTTTTTCTAATGATCAACTTTTATAGCTGTCAAAATTTTTTCAAGTAGGACAGCAAATTGCATAGTTTTAGTCGATTTGCAGATACAAATAAACAAAAATTTTCACCGTAACAAGTGGTTAAACGTTTGTTGAATCTTATTTTGAAATATGAAATTACATACTCTGAAAATTATTTTTAATTCAAAAATAGTTTTATTAAAATTAGTTTCTAGTTAAACAAAACAAAAGTGAGACAATATAAATTCAGTATTTGTATACTGAAAAATCGCATTGAAATTAATCTTAATATTAAAGAAATTTGAAATTAATATTAAAGCAATGATACATGAACTAAATCTGTTACTTACATTTTTTTTATAGTTCTAAGCCATGTTTAATATCGAAAGTTCATCTGAAGGCGATAAACAAATTATTGTAGATTCTGGACCAAATAGCAAACATGAGGAGACTTATATTTTGGTTTTACATCATATGCTTAAGCAATTCTAGTATACTCCTCAAAATATTTGGTGCCAATATGCGAGGCTCACCCAACCAACCCACACCATTAGATAAATCTTTGGCCAAAATTATATATCTTGCGGATTATGGGGTATGTTGTTTTTATGAGCGCAGAAAAATTGGAAATAATTCAATCAATCGTTGACAAAAATTCAAATTGCTTATATCAAAATGAAATAATTACCTATTATTAATTTTATTATTTATTTCATTGTAATCCAAGCTCATAAAATTTATTATTTACTACAAAAAATCGTGATATTACCTACAAAAAACATCAAAAATGTAAATTTTAGTTTGTGAAAAAGGTGCAGTTTAAAGTTTAATACTCAAAACTATCTGTTCAGTACAAAAAAAAGTGATATCCTGTGTCAAGGAGAAACGAGTGTAAAACAAAACATTTCCCAATAATTAGGTGTTCTACATGATTAAAAATACTTACTTTGTCACTCGGATTAGAGATTAGAATTAGAAACAACTTTCAACTAACTAGGTATTAAAACAAAAGTTTCTAGTAAAAATAAAAGTACAAAATAATATTTATTTATTTATTTATATTCGAATATATGTAGAATGCGATATTTATACGATCGACTGAATCGAGAGAAGTGCAGAACCAGCAATACAACACGGAATATAAAATAGTTAAAATTCTTAAAATTCGTAATTCCTGTCAAAGAATAATTCCTTAAAAGTCAAAATTGAAAAAGATTTAATGTAACTAAAGTAATATGAAAATTTCAGTCAATACTGTTTAGTATCTGTTGTAACATAATTTAAATAGTTTCTAACGTTAGTTTATATTTGATAATCCTGTACTTAAAAATATGTTGCTGCCAGTTTAAATAAGAGCTTTGTGCTGTCGTTCGTCAAAGTTTTAATATTGTTAAGGGTTTGGCGTAGCAAATACTCATCTTCGATAAAGTCTTTAGTCTGTGAATGCTGATGCTTTTCTTAACGCTATCGGTAACGATAACGACAGTATAAATAACAAAAATCGTCCATTCAAAGTTAACCAAGGGTGACATGACTTGCTTGACCAAGATTCATCACATTATTGCGTCTTCCCAAATTATTTTTGGAAGTGAAAACTTTTAATTTGTGTCATAGTTTTATATTGGTTCTAACTTCTAACTTTTCATATTGTTTCTAACTTTTTCTGTGTATATTTTTCATACTTTCATAGCGTTAACATTAAATAAAATTAACTTAATTTACTTTAATTCAATAGAATATCAACAGTCAAATTGTAAAAAAAACTTGTCAGTTCTTTCAAAAATCTTTCAATAAATAAATTTAATTCAAGTCAAAATTTTAAATCTTTTGATAATTTTGTGGTAGCCAGAATTGTGACATAAATTGTCCATTAATCATAGCTCTTATCTTGAAAATAGATTTGCTTCGGATACTACATTATACATACATTGGGTGAAATATAATTTATGGATGACAAATAAATCTTGTTTACGATTTGAGAAATCCTTTTTGGAATCAGTTAAGCAGAAATATTGTTGAAAAAAATGTATTCTAAAGATTTCCGGATTATCGATTTTTGAATATATTTTTTAATAGATTTCCTTTTTCTGTTGCTTTTTGTTAGAGGTGACAAAAATAAAATAACTGTTTGTTATCATTTTTTTCTTTCAAATATAAATATATATTTAATCATTTCTTTGTCTATGTTATCTAACGCATTACGCAACGACGGATGTTAAGACAGGATTCTAAGTGGTATAATTTCAAGATTAGAATATTATCTTTTCACATTTATGTAATCCTGTTACTAGTTTTTATTGTTCTATCGTTTCTAAGTCAAAGAATTGATTTTCAATTTATTATTGTTATCTGCCGACATTCAATAAAAATCTTAACAATTCTATCACATTTCCGAATTTTTATAAAATGTCTTCATAAGTTTTTTTTGGTTTGAATTCTCATATCTAATGTATTAAAAGAAAAACGAAACAATTGCAACTTCTATTGAGTTCACAGTTGGAAAATATTTCAAACTGTTTTAATATATTAAAGACATTTAAAAAAAATGGATAACAAAGTCATACTGTGACTTGATTGAAGTTGAGTGAGTTAAATGTAAATATAGGATGACTGTTTGGATTGAGTTTTTATGAAATGCTATTATTATTCCTCTTTTTAATTTACACAAAACGTTTTTTCGATTAATTAAAATTAATAGAAATATCATTATGTGATACAATACAATATATAAAAACCTGTTAGGAGATTACAGTCGCGTTTTCAAATTTGTGTCGATTTATGTTACCCCTACACTTTTGATAGAATATCATTACAATTATATATATATATATATATATATATATATATATATATATATATATATATATATATATATATATATATATATATATATATATATATATATATATATATATATATATATATATATATATATATATATATATATATATATATATATATGTATAAGTCTCTGTCAACAATCGCTTTGTCAATATATGAAAAGGATGGCTCATTAATTCCATTTTATTTACACTACTGAGTGTTGGTGATGACATTTTTCAAAAATTTCGTTAAAAATTATCCACAATTCGTACAGCATCTGTTCAACAGATACCAAAACAGACTGAAATAGAAACAGACGAAGTGTACTTGAGCAATGTTACGAAAAGGGATGAATATAGTCTCCTGGAATTCCAATATAATTGATTGGAATTTGTTGTGGCAAATAAAAGAAATATTTTCTCCTCATTCATCCAATCTAAGGACAATCAAGAAGATTTAAAATAAAATTTTGAATAGATTAAAATGAAATAGAAAACGGAAAATAACAAAACAGAAAAGCAAAATGTTACAGTAATAGATAATGTAGAAATTAGCAAAACTTAAAAGTATCGGAAAGAAGAAGAAAGGAAAGTAAAATATTGTGAAAAAAGTTGTTGAGCTTAGAAAATTAAAAACATAAAAAATGAGGAAATTAAGAAAATAGAAATTTGTTTTTTTTGGGGGGGTTTTTTGGTTTTTTTATCTATCGGATTTTATCTATTGCCTTTTTAATTCTCAAATATTCTCGTTCTAATTTTTCAATTATCTAAGCCATTACAACTGATTCTAAATTTTGCTTTGTTTTAAATTTCCATATTAGAGTTTATTAGTTTTTAATTTTCATATTTTAGAAATTGGCGATTTTTTATTTTTTTTTAAGTTTCGTATTCACTATTTTCTAATTTTTTAGTATTAGAACGATTTTCCATTTTCATTTCAACAGATTTCCTCAACTTTTATTATCTAAATCATTTTGAAATTTTTTTTTTCTCTGATTCTAATCACCTAATTTTTATGTTGTCGCTTTTTGTATATGTCTTGCATATTTACATTTTTTTTTATTCTAATAGCTAATTTAATTTGAAAGACAGTCAAATTTAAAATGTTTTTCTACTTTTTTCAAAATTACATGGTCTCAACATTCAGTTATATTGTAAGTAGCTATACTTATTTTGGAAAACATTGTGGTTATTTAGGAGTGGGTTGCAAGGCTTTAACATTATAACAAAAATATTTTCAAAAAGCAAATTTTAATAACTCAACAGAATTCACAATTTTGAGTGCTTGCGAAAACCAATAAGAAGAAATTTCGACATAACCATTTTTGTAGTACATATATCTATTTTTAGGTAACACCGAAAAGTGTAGAGCTGTGACTATTTTGCATGACCTTTTTTACGTGACAGACATTGTTAACTATAAAATTTTCCATGAAAAGGGAAACTATAACATTTATTTTTTTCCAAATGAGTTTCCTAGTGGTATAGCTAATTTTAATTTCAGAAAATCTCCCATTCAGGAATAAATCTACGGCTTCGCAAATTTACCTAAATTCAGACAATACGATCACTAGAAGTAAAGTTATGGATGTTTTTTCTCACCAGTTAAATTATTAGTTTTCGTGTCAAGGAGGCTAACGAATAAACGACGAACACATAATGCTCAGCATGAAAAAAAAAATAAAAAGTGTCCTTAAAGCTTATTACTAATTGTATCCGTATGCTCCTCTAATTGATGAAAACTGAACTATAATTATTAAATCATTCCAATTCTATAATAATGCTTTTATATTTTTACGAGCTTTTTCTTAGTGTCTTCTATATACAACAAAAGACATAAAAACGAATATCATTGTAAAGTTTATTAATTAAAACAATAAAATACTTCTGGAATGTTTTATATATAATATTGTAGTTTGCTTATTTCATTATTATTTTTGTATGTCCATTTTATGAGTTTTTTATTACATGGACTTTACGTTTAACCATTATATTACGCAAATAACAAAATCAATATAAAACCTAATAATAATCATAGCTAAAATTGGTATCACATTTGTTGTCCATCAGTTTTCTACCGTTTATTAGACTAGATATACTGTAACAAATGATACACTTATTATTAATATTTACGAGTATGAAAAATCTTAAGGAAAAATAGAAATTTATGAAAAACAAAAAATGATAAATGATGCCGTTAGAAATTAATGAAGATTGACGTATACCTAAAAATACCTTTTATTCAAGAATTCAAATTTATCAAGTGAATATTTTGACCGTTTTCTATTCATCTTTTTACAAGCATTCAAGGATTATATAAATTACAGTATTCTCGTAAAAACGAAATGAGGGTGAAAAAGAAAAAAAACAATTTACCTTAAATACCTCAGTTTCACTGGTTCAATTATTTAGCGATGGTTCGATGGTGTTATAGAAAATCAAGTTTTGAGGTGAAATTTTATTCATCCACAGAGCTTTTTTCTTTGTCTTTTATTCTTTATATAGGGTTGGGTAAATATATTTTTTAACTATTAAAAACTTCATTTAAGAACAACATGTAGATGGAAAATCGAACCGACACGTCGATAAAATAAAAAATATGAATAATACGTGTTTTTATATATTTTTGCTCTTTTCACTAGTTTTGATACAGGGTGGCTCGAAGTTTGTTAAAAAATTTAGAGACAATGAAAGTTTAAAGTTAAATTGTGCTCGAACGGGTATTTGTTTAAGAAAACGAGGGCAACCTTCTCCGACAAAAATTTGTCTGCTATTGTCGAGTCCGACAGTTGATATTTTGGTATGTTTGGGTTGTCTGACTTGACAAAAGCAGACAAATTTTTGTTACCCTCGTTTTCTAAAACAAATTTCTACCCGCATTAATAAAAAACAAAATTGTGGTAGCAAATTTACAAGATCACCGGCAATTGCCATGTTTCGGAGTTTGACGAGCGGAAAAGCGGTCGAATCGTGGAAAATGACAGTTAAAAAGTTGCCGGACTCGTCAAGGCGTTTCGCGAAGTATAAAATATATGGTAAATATTAGCGAGATATATTCCTCGCTTTTTATAGTTAAGATAATCACTTAGTTTAAAGACCTCTAATATTTGATGCACATGTTAACCATATAGGAAAGGAAAGTTAGAAGGTTGGTAGTCAAGCACTGGAGCGATAGTGTTGATGTATTGCGGATTTAAAAGCTTGGGGATTGGACGTAGCAGGGAAAGCATTTTCGGTAATCGTTTCCACCAATAAACGGAACGTGAAAATAAAAAGTTATCATAGCTAGATGTTCTTACATTTGAGACTTCTAAGGTATGATTATGGGAAAGCGAAGATTGTTTAGTGGCTCATGAAGATCTACGTAATCGAGGTATTAAGTCATTAATTTCTTTAGAACATTTACCGTAGTACTGTCTGTAGATTAGTGTAACAGCTTCAACCACTTTTCTATGGTACAACGAATACCCGATGTTATAATTGAATGTTCAATGCATGTTCACAGGCTTGCATTGAACATGTAATCATGTTCAATGCATGCCTGTGAACTCTGTAAACAAAATTTAAAGACTTTTCTGATGCTGCAGCCCATAAATTTATTTATTTTTTATTTTATTTATTTATTTATTTGTTCTTCCATAATATAATGTTATACATAGTAAGCTTCATAGAAGTTTTAAATACATTTTTCTTACAATATAATTACATATAATAAATAAGTTTATCTAAATTAATTTTGTAAATTGTACATTTAATTGTTTATGGACTGCCACTTAGTTAAAGCGTTAACTGTTTTGTGGCATGTAGAACTTCAAGCAGTAAACTTCAGAAATTGTTTTTGAATTAGTTGGGTGCGGTATGTGAATATAATTTTTTTTTTTTTTTTTTTTTTTTTTTTTTTTTTTTTTTTTTTTTTTTTTTTTGCAAAACAAGATGAAAACATAAAATAGTTAAATAAAACTAAAACAATAAAAATTGGTTTAAATAATGGATATTAGATAAGTAAACTATAGTTGATTCATCAAAATACCCGAAGAACAAGGCAAATCTGTATAAAGTGAGTTAAACAACAAAGGCTTATTGTAATGGAAGTAAAGCCTTTAGATTTAGTCGTAGCTTAGTCAGTACCAGAAATAAACCATATCAGTGAAGTTCGCGAACATCAGGTGACTACCTTGAAAATAAAATCTTCAACGTTTTTCAAGCTAAAGAGCCATTTCTTTATGTGAGATAAAAACTTAGGAAGGGATACAATTGAACTCAGGTTATCGGGTAGTTTGTTGTATAGTAGTGGACCAGTATACAGCAAGCTGTGCCGAAAATGTTCCTTATATGCTCGTGGAATTTCATATCTTCTATAGTTTCTCAGGTTGTGCAGGTCATTTACACGTACAGAAAGATTTCCACTTCTGATAAAGAACAGTTTTAAGACTTTGTAAATATAGAGATTTCTAACCTGCAAAATATTAGCTTTGATGAATAAGGGTGCAGATCTAGACATGATGGATTGTCTATATATGATCCTTAATGCGTGTTTTTGTGCTATAATTATAGGATGAATGGTGGTCTTGTACGCTCCACCCCAGCTGGATAGGCAGTATTGAATTTGCGAACCGACAAGTGCGTGATATACATGTTTACATACACCTTCAGGACAATTTTGTCTCAGCAAGTACATCTTCCGAATTGAGTTTTGAAGTTTTTTCCTCAGAAGCGAGGTATGAGCTTTCCAGTCCAACCTGCTGTCAATTGTTACACCAAGGTACTTAAAGTTATTGACTTGATTGAGTTCAAAACAATTTGAGTTACAATCATACTCACAGCTGCCATTATGGTATACCACATTCAAGAGATCTAAGGGATTATTAGTTTGTTTAAAGGACATAGTTTTTGTCTTGTTACTAAGCACTAGTAAGTTTGAGTCAAACCATCTCCTGAGGAGTCCAAGATCAGATCTCATATTTTCAGAATTAGTTAAAGAAGTATTACTAACATAGGTTATTGCAATATCGTCAGCAAATCCAATAACTTTTCCAGAGAAACCAGAAGTAAAAAAGGAATTTATATAAATAAGAAATAGAAGAGGCCCGAGGACTGACCCTTGCGGTACTCCTATATTGTTACTGATTGGCTCACTCAGCAGATTTTTAATTTTCGTTCTTTGTTTTCTACCATTTAAATACGAAGAGAACCAGTTAAGTGTAATACCCCTGAAACCAGCTTTCTCTAATTTCCATAGTAGTATTTTGTGACAGACAGTGTCAAAGGCTTTCGAAATATCCAGAAATAAAGTCGACACTACTTTGCTGTTATTGAATGCCTGGTATATTTCTTCAAGGAAGTTGTTTACGGCATCTTCAGTACTACATCCCGACCTAAAACCATACTGGCGTTTGTCTAGAAATTTAGTTTTAGATAGGAAATTCAGCATTCTTACTTTAACAATTTTTTCGAAAATTTTTGAGAACACACTCAGTAAATAAATAGGTCGGTAGTTATTCATGTCCTTGGTTTCACCTTTCTTAAAAATAGGTACAACAATTGAGTTTTTCATAGCTTCAGGAAAAATACCCTTTTCAAAGCTTAGGTTTACAATGAAAGTGAGCACCGATGCAATATTATGTATGATATTTTTAATCAAAATTGAACTGAATCCATCGGCACCTGTGGAATTTTTATTTTTCAAAGAGGAGGTGATGTAGATCACTTCCTCAGGCGTTGTAGGAGTAAAAAAACAGGATTCAAGTGTGGTGTTAGACCATAGGAGTGACTCTTCAACAGAGCCGTTTCTAATGTTTGAATTGATGATATCTACTGGTATCGTCGAAAAAAATTTGTTAAACTCGTTAGATATCTCTGAGGCAAGAGTTAAACACTTGCCTGTTAAATCCGTTATTTCATTTATGTCTTTGTTTTTGGATTTTTCCCCAATTAGTTCATCGATTAATCTCCATTGCCCTTTGACATTATCTTTTCTGTTTTGAAATTGCTTAAAATAATAAGACTGTTTCGCATTTTTGATCAATGTTCTAATCTCTTTGGAAAAGGTTTTGCAATTATTTTTAAGGGTAGCGTTGTTGGGTTGCCGACGAGACCGTTTGCATAAGTTATTTTTATTCTCAATTTGACGGCACAATTTATCATCAATCCATGGTCGAAGAGCCTTTGGTTTATTATTTTTCCTAACTTCAGTGTCAATACATTCATTGATTATCGAGCCAAGCTCACTAGAGAACTTATCATAAGCAATAGAAGGACATGTTTGAGTATAGATATTAGACCAGTCGTGTTTATCTAATAGCACGGACATTTTTTCAAAGTTATATTTGGTTATTTTCCGCGGCACATTTTCTTCAGTTTTACTTGAAAGACTGCCGTTTAGTGAAACTTTAACCATATCATGGTCTGTGATATTGAGATTCATAACTTCTGAAGTAACATTAATGTTCGGATTTGAAAATCTGAAGAAAACATGATCCAAGCATGAGTTCTCTCTCGTTGGGGTATTTATTAAAGATTTTAAACCAAATGATGACATAGTCAAAAAATACTCATCAACCTGAGCTCTCTCTTCTAAAATATTAATATTTATATCACCGAGGAAAAAGAGATTTTTCGATTTTATTCCTTTAAGCATAGATCTAATATCGGATATAAATAACTCGACCGGCTGGAAATGAAAACGGTATGCGCATATGAAGCTATATCTCTGTCCTTGGAAGCTGATATCTAGTTGTAAACAATCAGAGGATTTAAAATGAAATTCTTTAAAACTTATGACTTCCATACTATTGTGAGCATAGCAAATAACACCACCAGCACGGTAGTGCATATTGCACTTTGAAAAAACACTGTAATTATTTATCTCGTAGGTACTGACCTCATCATCTGCGATCCAAATTTCTGATAGAAAAATTAGTTTTGGAAGTTGCTTAAAAGTAGCCAAGTTAGTTAGGAACAAATCAAAATTCTTCTTCATACTTCTGATATTCTGATGAATCATCATTGGAGTATCTACAACAAAATTATTATGATTAATATTAGTATGATTAAGAAAGTTGGAATCAGGAACGGAAGAACTCGTAGAGCAAGAACCCTGAGATGGGCTAGCAATATGATTATTATTTATAGACATATACATTGAAACTATTTAAATTGATAAATTAAGTGATTGCAAGTCCTTCAAGGTTCTTATGGTTATACGAGTTGTTCCATCCGACTTTCTCATGAATATGTTGCCATTGCTGGTCCATAGATATTTATATTCCAAATTTTTCTTGACATCTTTTGCTTGTTTAATTAAATTTCTTTTCTTTGCTGTCAGACACTCATTTATATATATCGGATTTTCTTTCCCTGAACTAAATCCATATAACTTTGTTGTTAGTTGTTTACGATGTTTTTTCTTGTTTTGCATTATTAATTGTTTTGTATGATGATTGACGAATTTCACAAATAAGCTAACTGTATTCGATTTTAAATTATTGTTTTTATTTATGTTTTTATTATGATCTTGTTTTCCTGTATAATTATTTGAGTTGATAGTAGAAACGTCATCGATAGATTTTGTTGTACCGTTTTCACTTGCGTTGTTTTGCTCTTTATTTTTTGAATGAACTTTATAACAAAGGTTGATGTCTTTTTGGTCTACCGTTACAGCTAGTTTAGAAAAAAACTGTGTAGCAATTTCATATGGTGAGCCTTCACACGTCGATGGAATTCCTTGAATTTCTATACAGTCATTCAAATATTTTTGATCAGAGTTATCTAAAGAAATCTCCAATTGTATTAACCGATCCTTTAGATTTTGGTTTTCTTTATGTAAATCTGTCATTTGCTGAAAATTTAAAAAAAAGTTTATCGCGCTCGAGTATTTCAAAGTGTAGTTTTTTTTTTACACCTTTGTGACTCGCCTATTTCCTTATGTCACGGTCAAATTGTCAGATTATTGAAATATACACTTTTCTGTATGTATTTAACTTACCTTCTCTTAATCTGACGCGCTTGAGTTTTTCTGACGGTTGATTTTTTTTTACTAATCTGACGGGTTGCCCTCGACGCACCCCACTACATTAAAGGTTCATATTTGGTAGGAGTACATTACAGGGTGCAAGGTTTCTCCCCATATGATTTTCTGACGCGCTCGAGTAACTCGCAAGATCCCCGCTTGGGCTCCCCTACTATAATAACCCGACCTTTAAAAGCTCACACATATGTGTGAAAATTATTCTTTTTAATTTGTTTATTTATTTATGTTATCATAGACTGCTTAGTTTTATTTTACTTATTAGATAAAACTACAATTTCCTTTTGCGTGTTATTTTGTTTTTGTTATCTTAAAATATTTATTCAGGCGTTTTATATTGTTTTAGTGAAACTTTTTCCTCTAAAGAGTATTTTCCATGCTCTTTTATTGCATCATACTCCATAATCGTTACAATATTATCTCCTTTTTTCACCGCTCATCAACTTCGTTTTTATGGGTGAAAAAATGAAACAATTTTGAATCTAGTTTTTCTATTTTTCTTATTTACGAATTTACCTCAACTATATCCAGACCAACAGTTGCGACCGTACGAGTGTCTTAACATCTTTTTTTACAACACCCGGGTACCCGAACTTATTACCTGGCTATTCGGGTAATTCAAATTTTCCGGGTACCCAATATCCGAAAAAATGACCCTATGCATATTATAATGAATACTATTCAAATATTTGACCCAGTCAGTATTTGTATCATTTAACATATTTTAAGAGGAAATGTTTGAACGACTGATGAAAATAAATCATGGTAACAAAGCGAATCGAGGCATCTAATAAGTGGTTATAGAAAGGTAAATTTCGTAACGATATAATCATTTATTTCCTTATTTTAACTTCGTTACAAAACTAAATTAATGACTTCGCACATTTATTATCATTAGTAATGATAATTTGGGAAATAATTTAGAAGCTGTCATGTCACGATTTTAATAATTGATTTTTTTATCTTATCAATTTTCGTTATTGTGGCCTTCTTGATGATTTGAAGATATTTTATTATGTTTTCCAAAATTATAACACTTTTTATCACTCATTCAAATCTTAAAATATTAAAGCAAACTTCCAAAACTTTTTTTATTTACGTTATCAAAATTTCCTGACGTATTCATAATGATGAAACACAATTAGTGCATTAGAATAGTACATAAAAAGTTGTATAGTATTGTTAGATATGTTTTAAAAGTTTTGAGCGAAAACTAAAACTACGTTTTTCAAAGTTTTCAATCTTAATTTGAACTAATCATATTAAATTTGATCAACTTTTATTAAAAATGATAAAGGCATTAATAGTAGTTTAATCAATGAGTGAATAATGAAGTAGTTTATTCTCAAGCAAAAGTTTAAAATTTGAGCGAGGCACGAGCGAGAATTTTAATTTGCGAGAGAATAAAATTCATTATTCACGAATCGATTACAATACTTTATTCTCTGACAAAGATTTTATTATAAAAAAGAATTGTGTATTATAAAAAATAAAAACATTTTCTTCAATTAAAACAATAAATCTTTATTGTTTTAATTGATAAATCAAATTTCTTAATAAAAAAACCCTGATGATAAAAAACGCCCTTCTCATACAATCAACCAAGTTCAACTAAACCAAATAAGAGAATTACTCAAAATTTGATTTTTGAACAAAACTTATCAAAGCAATTGTGATTATAATTTGAAAATAATTTTAATGAAATCAAAACAATTTGACCAATTGGAATCATACCAATTGAATAAAATGTTCATTAGGCAATAGGTTAAGTTCATTAGGCTATAGGTTAGAAAACAATACAATAATACATACTATTATTATCGAAAAAACTGTTATGCCGCAATCTGAGGAATTATCTAACCAATAGAGTTTATAAGAGAGTCTACATCCCACTCCAGAACGAGTGCAGGTTCTGTATTGGTAGACTGAAGGAAATGTATGCCTTGGTAGTGAGATTTAACGGTCAACGAACAGTCAAGGATACATTTTCTTCAGTCGCCACACTGTTCTATTTCTTCTCTCCCTTATAAACCCACTACTTGGTAATCTTCAGTTTAACATCCGTAACTACATGAAACAGCAACTTAGTTCAACAAAAATACATTACATAATGAACCAGTAGCAAAACCATTAATTAATCGCGTTGCTAAAACGACACGTCGTGTTGATTCAGTATCAATTTCTATTAACAAAACTATCAGTCTCACAATTAACATTGCTTAAATTCGTAAACATTCTTCTACTTTGTTTTCATCAAACAAAAAATAAAACTCATGTAGTTGTGGTTGCATTTTTCATTTTTTTTGTTGATGCTATCAGACACAATCTCATCATCATCTGTTTGAATAAACTGTTAATAAATTGTTGCATTTCGTGGTTATTGTTATTTCGTTTTCTCTATAATCTATAATAACTGAAAACAAAACCAACACGAATTATATGTTGTCGATCCTTCTTTCTTTTTTTTATAATTGGTTGACGATCTCGTTCTTAAAAAAACCGATTAAATTCCTTTGTTTGAAACAGAGAGAAATATACAAAATTTTTGAATGGTCATCTCCTTCGCTCCCCTTCGTTTAGATTATTTAAACAAAGCAGTTTTGATAATTACGGTCGGTATGATTTTATCTACAAAATCATGTTAAAACTTAAAAAGTTCGGTTACGATTTTTAAATCGCAAAATTTAAACATAAAATTAAAATAAAAAATAAAACTCAAAATTGGCAGTCGCGGTTGTGATTTTCAGGAATAAATTAAATATCGAGGTCATTCGAGGATGCGGTTACGCATCTTTAAGAAAACTGTCTTTCTTACTGAGTTTAGTTTGTTTTAACGTTAATAGTATAAATTGAAACAAAAATGAAAATTGAAAAAAAGAAAATGTGATCAAGTTTTATCATGAACGTAAATTATATTAATTTTTCGATATGTATATGTAAAAGATAAGAAAAAAATATTTATATTTGAATCTGATTAAAAAGAAAAAAAATTGTGATTAAACAAAATTCTGTGTTTATGTGAAGATTTGATGAAAGCACTACGCATCTTCTATATGGAGATTAAAATAGGTGAAATCAAGATTACCGTATCAAAATTCTTAAACAACAAATGGATAAAAACGCATATGGAAGACCATCATCTAGTGCAAGCTGTAGAAAAAGGTTTTGAAAGGCAAAAGAATATTGAAGTGTACCAGCGCATAAGGAATTAGGTATAAGCGACATACAACGATCAAAACAACCACAAACATCCTGCAGCCAGCATAATTAATTAAGGTATTTTTATGTCCTTTTGTTTATATTCTTTGAATTTGATTTAAATTATTGTTTTAGACCTAATGGTCTGCTAAAGTAGTTTTGTGTATTAGAGATTTTTCCGCGGTAGAGTCCACGCATGGTTTAGTCCGCTTATTCATGTATCATATTTGGAATGTTTAAATATAAAACCCTTGGATAAATAGATGCCTAAGCATCTATTATTTAAGTTGTAAGGTCCAGGCATTACACATGGCGCCGAACAAAAACAAACCGGTTTTATAACAGGTAACCTGTTATAAAACACACAATAAGTTTCATATTTTAATATTTTCTGATAATATTTCATTATTTTGAATTTTGTTGTTATTTTTTCTGTATATTAAATATCGGCATATTGCGAGTTTTTTTTATAATATGTTGGATGTTGTAATATATTTTTGATATTTTTACATTTTTTGAATGATACGGTAAATAATGTAAATTGTGATAATTTTGTTGCATCTGTTGTTTGTTACTTGATTGAATTTTTTTATATATATCTATTGTATTATTATATACCTATGGTGCTTTTTTATATACCTACTGTATTTTTGTATACTATTGTATTATCATATATCTTTATATTTAATCGATGTTTATGATGCAACAAATAATTTTTACAACGTTATAATCTAATTAAAATATGGGTATCTCTAAGAAAGAATCCAAGAAGGCTTAACCTTCTTAACATGTTTCGTCGGTTAAGGGTCGCCTCTGTCTTTTGGCATGCGATCACCAAGCGGATTTTTTTTTAATATTAGTAAAATTTCAATTAGTTTTCCTTCCGAGACTGAATGCAGCTTTACTGGTCGAGTGTTTATGCGGAAGAGAAGGGAAGCCTGTCAGTCCTACGGACAGCCAGGATCGCTTCTACAATGCTAAGCACTCCTCCATACAAGTGAAGCTGCATCCAGATCTCCACTTTGTTAGGAAGAACCAACGTTCAACCCAACCTCCCTTCACAATTTCAATGGACTTAGCAAATCCATCCAACATCGCGTTCCAATAGTAAATTCGGTCTTGTACTGAAATCGGATCTGGAGACTGGTACTCTATACTGGTCTACTCCCAACAAACGATATTAGTCTTAATTGTTTTTCTTAACTTTTCTAGTTTTATATTTTTCTTAGTTTTAAGGATGAATGAACTCAGCATATGATTTTTGTAGATAACAGATATTTAGGCTGAATCTTTAAACAATGCTGAATTCATTTCATGACGCGGGAGGGTACTAGAATGTAGATTTTAGGATTTTTAGGCCTATTTTTGTTCTAGACCTCACATGTCGTTTCTGGGAAGAGATCGCGAGTTCGATTTTCCACTTCGAATCTTCGTTACAATTCCTTTTAAAATTTTTTTTGATTATACAGTCAATCGGTGTGGGCTTTGCCCAGGAAAAATCTCTAACAATTATAAATACACAAATAAACAAACATATTCTATAATTAAATATATTTTGAATAAATAAATAAATAATTCTCTTATTTTTCTAAATAAATAAATATTTTCATAATTAATTTAATATTTTTTCTAAATAAATATTTTTTCAACTAAATAAATAAATATTATTATAGCTTCTTATAAATATTTTTTATAAATAAATATTTTTCATTTTTTTTTATAAATAAATATATATATATTTTTAAATAAATAAAAATATTCTTAAATAAACTTAACATCAAGAAAAATAAATAAATATTTTTACCATCTTATGCAATAAGTAAATCAAGGTGTACAAGTTGCAACAAAATAAATAGAATTTTAAGTAAATCAATACCATTTGCTTGCTCAATACTAAATAAATAATATTTTTTCCTAGATATAAATTAAAATCTTTAAGATTTATAATTTTCTCTGTAAAACGAGGGGTAAAGGAGTTGATCATTCGAAGCATTTGTATATTTCTTTCTGCTGTTGTTAGTCGCGGTGTTCACGATTTCTAGTCGGTTTACAATTTTTATTGCATTTTACAATTTTTTTTACGGTTGTTGTGTTTTTTTTGACATTTTTGCGCGGAAAAACATTTTAGGGCGTCACGATCATTATCATTTGTTGTTGGTTTTGTTGAGTTGCAATTTTTTTATAATTTTTGTCCTTTTTTTCATAAAATCTGACAACAAAAGAAAATGTCAGAGGTGCCGATAGACCATCCGTTTTACGGTCTCGAGTTGTGCGAGTTGTGGGTCGAGTGCTTCCTCCGGGACATCCAATACAACAGCGAAGGTTGGATACAACAGTTAAGTGATGCTGCGAGAAGTGCAACAGCACCAATAGTACAAACACACGCAGCAAATACTAAGGAAGAAAGTGAACTGATTCTGGCAGCAGCTCTGTTTTTGGCTCGGGAAGTAAGGAGTTTAGTGGCTCCAGTGCCACCAAACACACTAAAAGGATTGTTAAATCGTATTACCCATTACGTGGACCGAAATAACCGCATAAGAAACATGGAAGAGTTAAAGGATGCTACCGAATACGCAGCCAGGTCATTGTCTGAAACTTTCAGGACCATCACTGCACTGATAATGGGACCAGAAGGAGGGGTCTTAAGAAAAGATGTACCAGCACCTGCAAATCTTGACGAATCATTTCAAGGTGTATTCGCGAGATCAACTCCAAATCATATGGAACCACTAGGTGATCTGATTGATAATATGACGGGCCGTCAACGAAGACAACGTCTTCCACAACCAGCCAATGAGGTACAGCAGGAACAGCTTGGACCAGCAATACCACTGGAAGAGCTATTCAATGACATCAGAATAGCTCCACCACCATACCGATCGGCTAGGGTCTCAGCAGTACCAGCATACATACAACCGCATGAAGGGTACCAACCACACAGGTATTTGAGTCAATTCTATACGAATTGGCTCCCCTACTTCTCTGGTGACGGGTCCTCACCCGATGCTCATGAATTCTTTCATTTGGTTGAGGTGGCTGCACGAAGGGATCGGGTGACCTTTGACGATTTAAAGTCAATCGTTCCCCGATATCTCCGTGGAGCCGCTGAAAAACATTACATAAATCTAACATATGAGTATCGAGTGGTGACCTATCCCATATTGAGAGAAGCATTAGTTAACACGTTCGGTACCCTTACAGATGATAAGACGGTTTTGAAAGTACTGCTGAGCCGTAGACAAAAACATAAAGAGAGTGTCTATGACTACATAATTGGTATGAACAACTTAAATAGTAGACTGATCCGGCCTTATAATCCACGTGAATTAATAGAGATAGTTCGAGACGGTTTGTCTGCAGAATTAAGAAGTGTAACAATGATAGCTGAGTTTGCATCGCTTGAAGACCTGCGTGTGATGTGCCAAAAATTTGAAAAATTTTGGGCATCATCACCCGCAGCGGCAAGGACAGGTGGACAATCTCTGCTACCACCTACGAGAACAGCTGGTCAATACCGGATTAGTGAAGTCACACCTTCTGATGAAGACGAAACAGGTCCATCCAATTATCAACCAGGTCCATCAAACTACGTTACAGGTCCTTCAAATCATCAAATGGTTCCAGCAAACTACTCAAATTATGTAGATGCCTACAGTGCACCACCAAAAATACTAGCCAGACCAACAAATGCTAATAGGTCAATACTACCACCACCGCCACCTAGAACTGAACATCAAATTTGTAGCCGGTGTAAAGACATTGGTCACACGATATACAACTGTCCTCAAAAGCCGTACTGCTATCGATGTGGTAAGGCTGACACCATCTCTCCACGATGTACTAATTTTCATCCACCGCTTCATTTAAACTCTCGGGCGGGAGTACAGAACTCGCGAGCTGTGCTCCCAAACCCATCTTCGAGTACGCGAGGTCATCTGAGAGATGCGTCAACCACCACCGAAGAAGAAGATCTTTCGCCACCACAGTACCAAAAATAAGTAAATCTGTTCAAACTTCAACACCATTACTGATACGTCAGAAACACAAATCTCTTAAGCGTATTGAACGCTCGCGCACTTACTTTAGAAAAAGAAAACTTCTCAATAAAGCGTGTGTCTCTTCGGTCATTTATCGGGAAAATGATCCTAGACCACACCTTTATATAAACATTTTTAATAAAAAAGTTTATGGACTTTTAGATAGTGGAGCCTCTATCAGTATTCTGGGAAGAAATTCCCTAGAATTATTAAGAAACGCCGGCATAACCTATCACAAAATGTTTTCTGCCATCCGTACAGCAGATGGTACCCGTAATCATATTCTGGGTTATGTAGACGCTTCTATAAATTTCAATGGCTTATCGAAAATTTTTCGTTTTCATGTTGTTCCAAGTTTGCGTGAGGAACTCTACCTGGGCATCGATTTCTGGAGGGAATTTGGTATCACTCCTTCATTTGTCAGTGAATTGACACCAATTGAATCTAATAACAACTTAAATCACGATCTAAACCCTGACCAGCTACAAGAACTGGAGAACGTCAAGGATTCTTTTCCTTCTTTTGAGGTATTAGGTCTCGGCAAAACATCTTTGGTTGAACATGTCATCGATGTTGGGGATAGTGCACCTGTGAAACAGAGGCATTACCCCACATCGCCGGCAGTTCAACAAAAGATTTATGCTGAACTAGACCGTATGCTTCAATTAGGAGTGATCGAAGAGAGTTCTGACAGTTCTTGGTGCTCGCCAGTGGTTTTAATACAAAAATCTTCTGGGAAGAATCGTCTATGTCTGGATTCAAGACGTGTCAACGCACTGACCAAAAAGGATGCTTACCCACTTCCATTAATCGATGGCTTGTTAGGACGTCTAAATAGTACGAGATACATAAGC
The DNA here is from genome assembly GCA_963693315.1 of Diogma glabrata. Lineage (NCBI taxonomy): Eukaryota > Metazoa > Arthropoda > Insecta > Diptera > Cylindrotomidae > Diogma > Diogma glabrata. The sequence continues at coordinate 373,017,665 of OY856187.1, read as the reverse complement.
AGTATTGATCTCAAAGATGCGTTCTGGCAAATTCCTTTGTCAGAAACATCTCGAGACAAAACAGCCTTCACAGTGCCTGGACGACCATTGTACCAATTCAAGGTTATGCCTGTTGGTTTGTGCAATGCTCCCCAAACAATGTGTCGGCTGATGCATAAAGTGATACCTCACAAGTATCATGAAAGTGTCTTCGTCTATTTAGACGACCTACTGGTAGTGTCCTCAACATTCGAGGAACATATGGAACTACTGTCTATAGTCTCTACTCTTTTAAGAAACGCAGGTCTAACCATCAATCTGCAGAAAAGTAAGTTCGTGCTGCGAGAAGTAAAGTACTTGGGCTTTTTGGTTGGCGAAGGTGGATTGAAAACGGATCCAGAAAAAGTACGAGCTATTGAGGAATATCCAGCTCCAACAACTGTTAAACAGATTCGTCGGTTATTAGGTATGGCAGGGTGGTATCAACGATTTATACCAAACTACGCTAGTGTTGTTTCACCTATTACAGATCTTTTGAAAAAAGGATCTAAACGACTGGTATGGACTGATGGAGCTCAAACCGCCTTTAACAATTTAAAACATCTTTTGACTGTAGCCCCAGTTTTAATAAATCCTAATTATGAAAAAGAATTCTTTATTAGATGTGATGCAAGCATCACGGGTGTAGGAAGTGTATTGTATCAGCTGGATGATGAAGGCCATGAGTGTCCGATAGCATTCATGTCTAAAAAGTTGAATAAAGCTCAAAGGAATTATTCAGTGTCCGAGCTTGAGTGTCTTGCAGCAATTCTCAGCGTGAAGAAATTCAGAGCCTACGTGGAGGGTCATAAGTTTACAATTGTGACCGATCATTCAAGTCTAAAGTGGTTGATGTCACAAAAAGATTTGAGTGGTCGGTTAGCTAGATGGAGTTTAAAGCTTCAACACATGGATTTTTCTATTGTACATAGTAAAGGGACCCAAAACGTAGTACCTGATGCTCTGTCTCGTATACATGACGACACGTCTGAAGAGTTTGCTGAAGCACTCGCTCATACTGACGACACTATTAAATCAGATGATGAATGTTATCGGCACCATGAATACACAAACATGATAGCCAAAGTACAATTGTCTCCTCAGGATTTTCCAATGGTGAAACAATTGGATGGTAAGCTATACATGCGCATAGAACCTAAAGCTGATGCAGTACCTAACGATTTGCCTGTGTGGAAACTTTGGATACCGAAACCTCTAACTACTAAATTGATCAAAGAACATCACGACAACAGTATAGCTGCTCATGGAGGGGTAAAGAAGACCTTGGTGGGTCTTCGGCGTCTCTACTACTGGCCGGGCATGGCATCTCAAGTTCATGACTATGTCGTGTCTTGTGATGTCTGCAAACAATCAAAGGCAACAAATCAGATATTGCGTCCACCAATGCAATCCCGATTTATAACAGATAGACCATGGCAGCGTATATATATTGATTTTTTGGGTCCGTATCCCAGATCAAAATCTGGGAATACTGTTCTTCTGATTGTACTTGATCATTTGTCAAAATTTGTATTAATTAAACCACTCAGAAATGCTACTTCACCTTCTGTGAATACATTTTTGAGAAATGAAGTTTTTCTAACATACGGTGTTCCAGAGTTTCTCCACAGCGACAATGGTAAACAATTTACTAGTAATTCTTTTCAAAAACTGTTGTCAGAATTCAACATTTCTCATATTAAAACTGGAGTCTACAGTCCTCAGAGCAACGCTTCGGAAAGGGTGAATAGGTCAATATTAGCTGCGATCAGATCTTACATTAAAGGTATGCATAATACGTGGGATTCGCATTTGGGAGATATAGCTTTTGCACTACGTTCCGCAGTACATAGCACAACACTTCATTCTCCGTATTACGTGTTGTTTGGTCAACACCCTATATCAGATGGCAAGACCTACACAACTCTTCGAACTTTACATAGTCTGGGTGAACCAATAGATATGGACATGGATCATACAGATCAATTAGCAATCGTCAGAGCTCGCATTAAGAAATATATGGACACAGCTTTCGCAAAGTCCCAACAACATTATAATCTACGGACGCGACCTCGTACATTTGAAATACAACAACGAGTCTTGGTACGACAACATCACCTAAGTGATGCAGCAAACAAGTTTTCGGCCAAGCTGGCTCCGAAATTCCTACCAGCCATAATAACAAGCAGGGTTGGTAATGTGTTGTACAAATGTACAAATTTGGATGGTAAGCCCATTGGGACTTTCCATGCCAAAGATATAAAAATTTAAAAATTTAACTATCCTTAACATACATCTTTGTTAACTTATTTTTCTTGTAATAGTTTTTTTTTATCATTATTAATTTATTAATTATTAGTATTTTTTTTTTTTATATATTCTTAATTTTAATTAGTATCTTGATTTATTAAAATTTCTCACCTTGGTTGTTCTAATAAATCATCCACTATGCTTAACATATTAACGTTTTCGTGTTAGATGTGAGCCGCTTAAGACTTTGTCTGCGGTTATCTGACTCTACTTTGAATTAGCTAACCCTCCCCATTCATTTGTCATTAAATTTCAAAAATTTTTACTATTTGTTTTAAATAGCTTTCATCGCTGACAATAGTAATGCTGTCTCTCATTACCTGAAATTGAATTTTGGTACTTGAGGGCACTGTTCAGTAAGAGTATTAGGTAGTTTTTTTTCATTAGTTTTAGTTTTTTCTTTAGTTTTAGTTTTTTTTGGGAAATTTGATGTACGTAGAAAGAGATTATTAGGCTCATATCTGTCATCAGTTCCACATACAATTACTGAGCAGGGCTCTCAAGTATGGAATTTCGGTGGATGGTCATGATGGTCAACATTTATATTCCTTTTTATTACAATAGAACTTACCTTAAATAAATATTCTCATTAACCTGCATCTAAAGCTTGACACACTTGTGCATACATACCAACTCTGCGCTGCCTGTTGTCTGCTGGGACTCGGCATGTCTCAATTGGGGAACTTTTACAGCGAGACATGACAGTTCACACGATATCATTTTAATGCAGCTAGTCAACAAAACTCTGGCGTTCTACAATCAAGAATTTAGAGGCAGTAGATAATAATCAACATAAATAAAACATTTTCAATTTTTTTTTTGTATGAAACATCTATAATTCACAATTCCTTCATAATGGATATACAACATCAGTAATTCTAAACATCTTTATTTTCATCATGGTTATACAACATCTACAATTCGTACTTTCCTTCATCATTTAGCGTCATGCGAAAATGCTAAACATCTGGTTGTCTTGAGAGAGGCACTCGACTCATCAATTCGTATACCTAGTATCGGTAAATAATGGTGATTGCTACATATTTTTCTTTCCTTAATCTTCACAAAAAGCATTTCACTGTTGAATGCTTGTTTGATATCGGTTCAGGAAATTGTCTGTTATGCCGCAATCTGAGGAATTATCTAACCAATAGAGTTTATAAGAGAGTCTACATCCCACTCCAGAACGAGTGCAGGTTCTGTATTGGTAGACTGAAGGAAATGTATGCCTTGGTAGTGAGATTTAACGGTCAACGAACAGTCAAGGATACATTTTCTTCAGTCGCCACACTGTTCTATTTCTTCTCTCCCTTATAAACCCACTACTTGGTAATCTTCAGTTTAACATCCGTAACTACATGAAACAGCAACTTAGTTCAACAAAAATACATTACATAATGAACCAGTAGCAAAACCATTAATTAATCGCGTTGCTAAAACGACACGTCGTGTTGATTCAGTATCAATTTCTATTAACAAAACTATCAGTCTCACAATTAACATTGCTTAAATTCGTAAACATTCTTCTACTTTGTTTTCATCAAACAAAAAATAAAACTCATGTAGTTGTGGTTGCATTTTTCATTTTTTTTGTTGATGCTATCAGACACAATCTCATCATCATCTGTTTGAATAAACTGTTAATAAATTGTTGCATTTCGTGGTTATTGTTATTTCGTTTTCTCTATAATCTATAATAACTGAAAACAAAACCAACACGAATTATATGTTGTCGATCCTTCTTTCTTTTTTTTATAATTGGTTGACGATCTCGTTCTTAAAAAAACCGATTAAATTCCTTTGTTTGAAACAGAGAGAAATATACAAAATTTTTGAATGGTCATCTCCTTCGCTCCCCTTCGTTTAGATTATTTAAACAAAGCAGTTTTGATAATTACGGTCAGTATGATTTTATCTACAAATCATGTTAAAACTTAAAAAGTTCGGATACGATTTTTAAATCGCAAAATTTAAACATAAAATTAAAATAAAAAATAAAACTCAAAATTGGCAGTCGCGGTTGTGATTTTCAGGAATAAATTAAATATCGAAGTCATTCGAGGATGCGGTTACGCATCTTTAAGAAAACTGTCTTTCTTACTGAGTTTAGTTTGTTTTAACGTTAATAGTATAAATTGAAACAAAAATGAAAATTGAAAAAAAAGAAAATGTGATCAAGTTTTATCATGAACGTAAATTATATTAATTTTGCGATATGTATATGTAAAAGATAAGAAAAAAATATTTATATTTGAATCTGATTAAAAGAAAAAAAATTGTGATTAAACAAAATTCTGTGTTTATGTGAAGATTTGATGAAAGCACTGCGCATCTTCTATATGGAGATTAAAATAGGTGAAATTAAGATTACCGTATCAAAATTCTTAAACAACAAATGGATAAAAACGCATATGGAAGACCATCATCTAGTGCAAGCTGTAGAAAAAGGTTTTGAAAGGCAAAAGAATATTGAAGTGTACCAGCGCATAAGGAATTAGCTATAAGCGACATACAACGATCAAAACAGCCACAAACATCCTGCAGCATAATTAATTAAGGTATTTTTATGTCCTTTTGTTTATATTCTTTGAATTTGATTTAAATTATTGTTTTAGACCTAATGGTCTGCTAAAGTAGTTTTGTGTATTAGAGATTTTTCCGCGGTAGAGTCCACGCATGGTTTAGTCCGCTTATTCATGTATCATATTTGGAATGTTTAAATATAAAACCCTTGGATAAATAGATGTCTCAGCATCTATTATTTAAATTGTAAAGTCCAGGCTTTACAAAACATACAAATAAAGCTGATATAATTAAATGGAAGAGAATAAAATAAAATTATATGAAAGATAAACTTTCATATAATATAAGTTTCATAAAAAAATAATGAATAGGGAAGTTCTTGTACATATTTTGCTTTTGTTGTTGCTGGAATTGTTAATCTTTTTAAAAATAATACATTATAATCAGAAGAACATTCTGAATATGTTGTGTCCATACAAATACAAATTTGTGAAATGGTAAATATTATTAACAATTGTTTTTAATTCATTGCATAGCATATCGACCAACTATGTTTCAAAGAGTTACGACAGTGGTTTTGGGATAAAAAAAACAAAGAATTTTGTTTTATGTTTTCTTTGTCATTAATTGTCTCCTAGATCGTTGGGTTTAAAACAAGTTAATAAACCAAAACTATTTTCAAAGTTCTATATATACATACTACTAATAAAATGAATGGAATACACCGGTGTTGGCCAACGTAATATTAAATTTATAGCGAAAATGCGTTTGTTCGGACTACAAAATAAATACACATTAAAATTAATTCTAAAAGGAGAGATTCTGGCGATGATGAAAATCAGGCCAATGTTATTGATTCAGGAATCAGGAGAAAGAATATATAAAAAAACACGGATGGTGGATGAGAATGAACAATATGAGGAAGCAATTCGATACAATGATGTCCAAAATTCTATAACAACATTTGATGGTGAATCGAATTACAGAATTCAATCTTTAGTCGAAGAGATCGAAAGAAGAAAAAATGAGTTGGGCACACAGACAAAAGAAACTTAAAGCTGATAACTGATCTAACAACTTTTAGAAAGTTTAAAGATCATCAAATATCGAAATTTTCTGAAAAATAAGTAGTGCTGAGATACATAGGCTATGGCAAGTGCGCACAAAAACGAATGATGAAAGTTTGGAGAATTATTTCATGTTAATGCGTGAACTTGGATTAATGGGTGGAATAGAACATCAATCTGTGATTGAGTACACATTTAAAGATATCGTGGATACTGCAACTAACAAGTTTTTATTGTATAAATGTATTCCCAATTTAAGATAGACAACAACAACGCAATTGGAAAACTAGCTAATATCAGAACTGGTTTTCTGTGCTATAATTGTGAAAAGAAAGGACATTCATCAAAGAGATGTCCGAATAAGAATAAAGGGGTTAAGAATTTTGAGTGTAACAATTTTGGACTCGGAATACCCCGAAGATGATGATGAAAAAGAAACTGATTCTAACAAATCTCATGCTGACAATGAGCTACCTCAAACCGACGTTGGCAATAAGGAAGACGATTAGTTATACGAATCTATTGTTCTACAAGAATTCTGCAGTCAGTGAACAAATCGCTGACATTAAATTTAGCAATTTTAAATAAAAAAAATGACAACTGACGACGAGTAGCTTAGAGAAGATTCGTGGTCGTTAATCGTACACTGAAAGAAAAAATTCGGCCACTGCAACCTGTTTTGTGCCAACCGTCCGTATTTTTTCTGTCACAATAGATTCAAATTCGGTTTTTGTTTCTTCAAATTTGGTTTTTGAAGAAAAGACAACCGAATTTGAGGTTATTGTGACAGAAAACATTCGGTTGGCACAAAAGAGGTTGTAGTCACCAAATTTTTCTTTCACTGTCGACGTATGACCAAACCAAAAGACGACATTGCTGAAGATGAGATGAGATGCTGAAGCTCCAGGATGGTCGAATTTCTAAGATCACTCTGTACCGTAATTCTTTGCTTCGTTCTTTATTGAATTGAATTTTGGGCGTATATATCATCAATAAAATAAAATTGTGAGCTGGGTTGAAAAATTTTGAATTTAATTTTATTTTTCATACATAAGCGAATGTAATTTTTTCACGATCTTAAGATTAATTAATTTTTCTCTGCCAGATCTTCCAGTTTCTTTGAATCGTTGTTTCTTTTTATTTCATTTTCCGTATTACTTTATATAACTTAACTTTTGATGTAGAAGGTGGACAAAATTAAAAATTTAATTGAATACTGAATAGAAACATTATTTAATTAGTCCTCCGTAATTTGAGCATTTATTTTTCATTGCTTCTTAATAATTGTAGCAAAAAGAAATTTCTTTTTCTTTTGAAATCTAATTATTTTTCTAAAATTTTCTTAATTTAAATCCATGGTGCTCACCCTTCTTAAGATATTTGCTAATAAAGGTATACAAAATAAAAATTTCGAAAATAGGAATGATTTTTAATAGAGTTTTATTTATATATATTTTATTTATACTTTTTTTATATTACGATGTCAAAAACAACAATCATGTTAAAGTGCCGACAGCTGTGTAATTCAAAGCAGAACTTCTCAAAGAAGCTGTGTTTTTATATTTTGAGTTGAAAGGGTTTCCTTATATCACACTCCTTATATCACGGCTTTTCTCCGTTCTTTAAGTGAGATTAATATAAAAAATTATAACATTCACAAAAATGTCGGTCTTACTCCTAAATCAAAATAGATGTAAATTGAAGTTGATGCGTGCCTTCGTTTTAAAAATAAAATAATTGTCTAAATGTTTTGTAGAATGATTCATTTGTCGAATGTTCAATTAAGAAGTACTAATTTGTCTCCTCTGCATATGGAATGAAAAAACAAAAATATAATCGCCTTCAAAGGAGTGACATAAAAATAGAAAAATATCACTCTTATGAGTAAGAACGATATGAAAAATAAAAGTGTTTTAACTTGTGAGTACATAAAATAAAACAGATTATATTAAAATTTCATTAAAATTATAATAAAACAGAAATCAAATGGCTATATTCTTTAACTACCTACATTATTATATGTAAATAGAGAAACTATTTCTTAAGCACGACAATTACGTTATTTGTTTGATAGGAACGTCAAATTCTCAAACGCGTTACACTTAGTAATATGTGTAATTTTCTACAGAACTTTCACAAAGTTACGTTTTTTCTTAGTAATTTTGCTTTTTATAATCAATGTTATAAAAATATAAAAAAGAAAAAAAAAACTCAAACGTCCTAACATTTTTCTATTCCGAAGGTTTTTATATAAAAATCTTAAAAAAAGGTTTTTATATAAAAATCTTAATAGCTAGTTGAAAATATGAAGAAAAGGCTCAGTTAGGGAAATTTTAGTTTTTGTTTCTCATTTTTGTGTGAAAAAAGGAAAGGAAAATAGCCATACAGAATATTGTTACTAATTATGTTATTGAGGTAGTATGTAGCGGATTCTGTTAACACCGATTCGACAACCAGTCAAATTTTATTTATTTATTTATTTATTTAATTTCAATTAATATCTTTATCTTATTTACATAGTTTTATTTTCAATAATTATAATAAATTATATTTAAAATTCTTGTTTACTACTTATATTATATTACATATTATAAAGAAAAACAAAAATAATTGTAACTCATCCACAGAAAATCCATTCCCCAACCATCCAAGAGATACATAAATCGCCGAGTCAAGACTTCAACAAACTTGACAGTTCATTTCTAAATTGATTTACGTTTGCAGCTACTCTAAGCTGATAAACCAAGCAGTTCCATGTTGTTGCCGCTGCTAACTGAAATGACGTTTTAAAATACTTCGAGTGACAAATTGGAATTTTTATATTACATGAACGGAAGCGAGCATCATAATCAGTTTCCAAGAACTCAACAACATCTAGCAAGTAGGATGGAATTCCAGCCTTAAAAAGCTTATAGAGGAAAATAGACATTCGCATTTTACGTCTCTCTTTAGGCAGAAGAAATTCAAGTTGAATACGAAAATTCGTCACATGTTCATACTTACGAAGTCCAGAAATAAATCTAACACAATTATTATGAGCAACATTAAGCTTGGCTTCCAACATATTACCTAGTTCAAAAAACACTAAATCACAATAATCAAATTAGGGAAGGACTAGTGATTGTATCAACCTTTTTTTAGCTTCAATTGGTAAGAGATACTTAAACTGATAGAGTTGACGTAGCTTAAAGTGAATTAACCTCAAAGTGTATTTGACATGTTCAGCACCTGACAATGATTCATCAAGATATACACCCAGATTACGCACTTTATCAACCGGAAAAAGGCGATCACAACCTAACAGCAACTTAAGTCTACCATCCAGCAACGATTTTTTTAAGGGTTGAATATCACGCGGCCTACCACAAACAGTTAGTTGAGTTTTGCCTGGAGTTCAGACGCAGACCATTGTTACAAGACCATTTATCAATAATATTCAAGTCATGATTAAGCTCGATAATACCACACTCCATGCGTGATACCGGAAATGTATGATAAACCTGACAGTGGTCCGCATACAGATCGTATCTGCAATACATGAGACCATCACTAATGTTGTTAATAAATAAAGAAAACAGCAGTGGACCGAATATGCAAATTCAAAGGATTTGTCTGATGTTTGAATTACAGTAATGATGGGAAGATAGTACAATAGATATTACAGGTCGCAGTGTAGTAAGTTTATAAAACGAAATTATATTACTGTTGTTGTAACCTTTAAGAACAACATTTGTGTTGAACAATTTTAACCAGAAATCTTTAAAGCTTTATATAATTTTCTTGTGGGAACTACTTGCAGTGATTGCAATAATATATAGAGTCTTATTTTTCACTTGAAAAAATTTGAATTTTTTGAAGTGAAAGAAGACGTTGTTTTACTCTATATTATTTAAAGCGTTGTTTTTAAAGAGTTTAATTGTTTTAATTCGGTAAAGCTTCCTGATAGTTTTTAATTATATATAAAACAAAATTAAAAAAAAATAATTGATTTAAAAACGCAATTTAATCTAGATTAAAAATAAAACAGAGCTCCCTTAGCATCCAAAAACACTTCGCTTAGGGGTCAACATTTCTTCCATCCGTACACACACGTTTGTTAAAAATTTGAAATTAACAGATATGTCTGTTGAAACACTCAAATTCAAACAAAATGTCGATCGAATAAATTCAACAGACAAATGTTCGTTGAATTTTACCTGCATATTTTTTGGAGTAAAGTTTCTTATCGTTTTTATTATTAATACAACATGACCGATCAACAAAACCAATTTTCAGCGTATATGCAAATTGGTCAAATCGCTTTTTTTTTTAGTTAATTCGAATTAGACAATTATCTCGAGCTTTTTCAAATCTACAAGAAAAAAACTCGATCACAAAAATATAATAATTTATCTCTACCTTCGTTTTTGTTATGCAGTTACATTTTTGATTTTTTTATAGCTATGGTTTTTTAAGTATCATCATTTGTCAATAATAAAAAAAGTTTGTCAACAAATTTTCATAATACATTGGGAATAATTACATTACTTAAACATTTCTTCATGTCGTTAAAAATATTGCTTGTCATTGATAAAATATTTGAGTTATTTAACTCAATAAATTTAAATTACTTTCGTGATTATTGTCATTCATTTTATAAAAATTACCACAACTATGAAGAAAACATTTTATACTTTTTGGCATTTTAAATTTAGAATTATTTTTAATTTTTAGTTAAACAAAAAAGTTTGTGGTAGTAAATATAAACATTGAAGAACATATCAAAATGGATAAACGAGAAATTTATTTTGACAGTTTTGCTAGCATGTCTTTTTACGGCTCTCTTCATACAGTTTTGTATTTACGTTCTCCCTATATTTATATATACTCCAACGATCACATACGATCACATACGATCACAATTCATGAAAACCATATATTAAGACCAAGGTTCCACAACAACATACGTTTGAAGTGTAAATGGACGCACATTTTTTAATTTGGTTTTTTTTTTTTTTGTTTTTTTTTTTTTTTTTAAATTAGCTATCAATTTTTATTTTTCAACATCCATTTTTCAACAACAAATCATATCCGATAATCAAATATAATGTAAATTAGGATTAAAATTATATAAATGGGTTAAAAACAAATTTTCAGAAAAATTCGTACGAACAAAATTAAATTTCGGTTGTCAATTACCCAACCATCGGCATATTTTTTGGTCATGTAATGATATGTCCTCCTTAATGATTAAAGACTAGATATAAAGTAGTAAAAAGTGCAAGGAATATTATCAATTATCAAGGAATATTCCATAACTAAGCACCCCTAAACTACCGTGACAGAATACAGTTCATCCGCTAACACCCTTAAGATATCATATTGGTTAGTGATATCTCACTGCCATTGCCAGTGGTATGTGACAACTCTCGTTAAATCGTATGTTGATGGCAGCAACTAGAGTAAAAAAAATGCGGGAATTTTTAAAAAGGTCTTCGACTCGCTTTCTAGTTTACTGTATTTATATTTGATTTGATTAAATTTTGATTATTTCATAATACATATATATATAGATGTTTCTTAACCACCCCAATATGTCACCCAAATATAAAATTACAACCAACTCAAAAACCAACATTAACTTTTTTATAAAAAAATGACAAGAAAAATATTTGTTCAAGATGAATTTCCACAATGCGCCAATCTGTCAATGAAATTTTATTATAATTTTGTTTATATATTTTTAATATATTTGGGTTTTAAAACCAATAGGATTGTAAAACTTATCTATTCTTCTTCATTCTGGCTGACATCTATATGGTGAAATGTCACAAAAAATTTTGACGGTTGTATATATTAAAGGACTATAAATACATAATATATTTTCATTTTGTGCTAATATTTTAATTCAAACATAACTTTTGAGTATCACCGCAATATTCATAATATGGAATAAATTTATAAAAAAAAATGGTAATCAAATTTTTAATCCACCATCATAAAAGTTATGGCAATATAGTTCATTTTTATCATAAAAACTGATGTTATATAATTTTAGTAAGCTTAAGTTTTATTCAGTCGTGAAGTGAATTTTTAGGTAGATATCATATAAAAATCTACCTATTGCAATGGGCTTCATCTCGGAATTTCGGTAAAATTTTTGTGCCAAACGACTATATATGATAAGCGGAGACGAAAAAATAAAAAAAAAATTTATATATATATATATATATATATATATATATATATATATATATATATATATATATATATATATATATATATATATATATATATATATATATATATATAAATATATATATATATATATATATATATATATATATATATATATATATATATATATATATATATATATATATATATATATATATATATATATATATATATATATATATATATATATATATATATATATATATATATATATATATATAGTTATAATCCCATAGTATCATCAAGTCATATAACAAAACTGCTTTCTCACGAAAAGTGCTATCAATGCAAAATAGCATAACTAGAAATATGATGGAATGTTATCAACCAGACATAACATGTAACTACATGATAGAAGAATCAAATATCATAAAACATATTATAATAGAATATGCTGAGTGGTTGTTTTGTACCTTTAGATTTATAAAATTTAGTTTTTATAGTTAGTCTAATTTTTAAACTCTGTAATGTAACATGTATTAAATAAATTGTATTAAATAAATCATTTTTTTTAGAATTTATTTATTCATGAAACATAACTGGCGCAGCCGTGCGGTCTTGTGAGTGTTATAGTAAAGTGTAGTGTAGTAATTTGGTGAATAAAAACCAATAAATAAGTGAACCCGTCGCGGTAAAATAAGGTGAAATTTTTTTTTATCAGACATCTCTAGCTGAAGTTCCTATAAGAACGCGAAGAGGATTTGAGGTTCCACCACACTATATATCAACTTCACTTGGAACCAGCTCAACACGACGAAAGATACGATTCAAAGGTAACGCACTACAAAATAGACGTTTACATTGAATACGTATTACCAGGTAACCTATTTTATTTTATTTTTATATTGTGATTATTGTGATTATATTTAGTGAAAATTTTGTGTTTGTGAACGTATTTTATATATAAAGTTTTCAAAAATAACGTTAGTCATCCACGACAGTTAATTTCAAAATTTTCATGGAATCGTGTACTACAAGATAGGCACACATCCAAAATATTTCCAAAAATAACTCTAAAATCATATAAAATAGTGTTACTAAATTGACAAACGCGCGCACTACCAGATAGACGCCAACCTGTCACACTGTCCACTACAAGATAGAGACAGTTCAAATTAATACTATTATATCCTTTTTATGAGAAAAAAATTGGCAGATATATTCGATCTGAATAGAAATATAGCCAACTCAGAAATGGACCCAGTTTTAGAGCGACTAGAGGCAATTGGTGCACAGTTGCAACATTTAAATAACAAACAAGGTGAGCATGATCAATTGTTGACATATCTCAACCAAAAATTAGAGCAACCCCAACCACAAATTCAGGAACAAATTCCTGTGGTTACAAATAGGGCAAATGCTCTAGATTTATTTAGGATCCCTGATCCAATAAAATCAATACCCACGTACGATGGGAATAGAAAACAACTTTCGGCTTGGATAAAGACAGTTGAAGACACACTGAGTGTATTCGAACCATTAGTGTCAGAACAACAATATAGTCTTTATTTACAAACTATTAACAACAAAATAGAGGGGAAAGCCAAAGATATACTATGTCTGGCTGGTAATCCCAAAACATTTAATGAAACAAAAGAAATCTTGCAGGAATCTTTAGGAGACCGGCAAGAACTATCGTTTTATAAGTCACAACTTTGGGCGACTAAACAAAACGAAACAATGAGTATCCACGGATACTACAATAAAATAAAAGAAATAGTTCAAAATATTAAATCATTATCCAAACAAAATATTTTGTACAATAATGCGTGGCATGCTATCAATGCATTTATCGATGAAGATGCATTAGCTGCATTTCTATCAGGACTACGCGAACCCTATTTTGGATATGCGCAAGCTGCAAGACCAAAAGGTATTGAAGAGGCATATGCATTTCTTTGCAAATTTAACTGCAATGAACAAATTTCAAGTAATTCAAGAAAAACCAACACACAAGTATTTCAGAATACACCACAAAAACAAAATCACGGTTTTATTAGTCAAAACAAAACTAACGTGTTTCAACCAAAACACAATCAAAATTTTTCAAATTATGAGAAAAAACCGACTTATTCGGTAAGAGAAAGACCAACACCAATGGAAGTGGATCTTTCTATGCGTTCAAGAAATACATTTAATAAAAAAATAATAAATAATCACGAAACTACAGAGGATACTCAAGAAGATTCATCCCAAAGTTCAGAAATCGAATATTTAGTTGAAGATAAAGAAGATGAACATAACGGAAATTTTTGCGTAAACGCGAATTCAGATACGGAAGACTAAATTTTCTCCCATATTTGAAGTGCTACAATGAACGATTGGGCCGCGTTGTAACACTTTTAATCGATACTGGTGCCAATAAAAATATAATCAAACCAGGATTAATTCCTTATAGTTCATTAGAAAATTCAAAAACATCTTCAAGTAATATTATAATAAAGAATATTTTAGGTACACATAATTGCGATAAAAATTTTAAAATTAATCTCCTAGGTAATAATTTACCAGCACAAATTTATTTTGAACTTGAATTCCATAAATTTTTTGATGGAATATTAGGCTCAGAAACAATGGCTAAAATGAATGCCAAAATTGATTATAAGACAAACTCAATTTTATTAAACAATTATAATTACAAATTTGATCGGCATTACCTTGAGGAAAATTTTTATAATCATATAATTACGATACAAACCACAAACAATGGCGACTGGTTTGTACCAGAATTTCAAAAATTAAATAGCGATATAATAATCAAACCCGGTTTATACAAAGCGGAAAATTTTTATACAACAATGACGGTGTTGACAAATTGTCCAAACCCACCGGAAACATTACCAAAACTGAAATTAGATGTTAACAATTTCGAAACATTCGAACCAATTCCATGTAAAAATGAAATAATTGATAGAAACACTATCAAAAGCCTAATCCGAACAGAACATTTAAGTAAAAATGAAAAAGACATTTTACTCGATACAATTTTTAAAAACCAAGCAGTACTGTTAAAACAGAACGAGAATTTGTCATCAACAACAATAATTAAACATAAAATTATAACAAAAGACGACAATCCGGTTTATACGAAAACATATCGATACCCACATCATTTTAAACCTGATGTAGAGGAACAAATTCAGGAAATGCTAGACAGTGGCATTATCCGAAATTCTAAAAGTCCTTATTCGGCACCAATTTGGGTCGTTCAGAAAAAACAAGATGCTTCGGGCAAACGGAAAGTAAGAGTTGTCATCGACTACCGTAAACTAAATGAAAAGACAGTAGATGATAAATTTCCAATCCCACAAATAGAAGAAATTCTAGACAGTCTCGGAAAATCTGTATATTTTTCAACCTTAGATCTAAAATCAGGTTTTCATCAGATTCCTTTAGACCCAAAATCTCAAGAAAAAATAGCTTTTTCAACAGACAAGGGACATTTTGAGTTCAACAGAATGCCTTTTGGCTTAAAGAACGGTCCGGCAACTTTTCAGCCAGCGATGAATAATGTATTGCAAAACCTAATAGGAAATATATGCCATGTATATCTTGATGATATTATTATTGTTGGATATAGCTTAGATAACCATATACAAAACCTTAACACTGTTCTCGAAAGATTATCGCATTTCAATCTTAAAATTCAATTGGATAAGTGTGAATTCCTAAAGAGAGAAACAGAGTTTCTTGGTCATATAATCACACAAGATGGAGTTAAACCTAACACCGATAAAATTCAGAAAATTCTGGAATGGCCATTACCAAAAACTGCTAAACAAATTAAACAGTTTTTAGGACTTTCAGGTTATTACAGAAGATTCATAAAAGATTACTCAAAAATTGCCAAACCCATGTCAAAGTTTTTAAAGAAAGATCAAGTTGTCAACACAAAAGACGTCGAATATATAAGAGCTTTCGAAAACTTAAAAAGAATTTTAGCTACAGATCAAATTTTAGCATATCCCGATTTTACTAAAGAATTTATTCTAACCACGGATGCATCAGATTTTGCGCTAGGTGCAGTCCTCTCTCAAATCCAGAACAATATAGAAAAACCTATTGCGTTCGCTTCAAGAACACTAAACGCTACAGAGATCAACTACGCAACCAACGAGAAAGAAGCTTTAGCTATAATATGGTCTGTCAAGAAATATCAACCATACCTGTACGGCAACAAATTTACGTTAGTAACAGACCATAAACCACTTACTTTCATTAAATCATCCGAAAAAAATTCAAAAATCTTAAGATGGAGACTTGAATTGGAGAACTACGATTATAACGTCGTCTACAAAGAAGGCAGAGCAAATGTAGTAGCAGATGCGTTAAGCAGAATGCCTACAGTAGATAACGAGGTGAATATAAATATAGGAACAGATAACACTCCACGTGAATCTGAAGCAGAAAATCTTCCCAATAGGGATAGTGACATAGACACTATTCATTCTGCGGATACATCCAATGATTATTTCATCCACTTCGCAGGTCGTCCTATAAATTATTATAGGAACCAATTATTTTTCAAAATTTCAAATCTAGACACAGTAATTTTGGAAGACATATTTCCAAACTATAAACGAGTAATTATTTCGAAAAAATCATTTCAAAAAGAAGATATTACAAATTTCATAAAAGAGTTTCATAACGGTAAACAAACAGCAATCCTGGCACCAGAACAATTGTACCAGACAATCCAGGAAGTATTTCGAGAAAATTTCTCACAAAACGGCCATTTCGTTTTCGCTACAGAAAAGGTCGAAGATGTTAAAAATGAAGAGCGTCAAAATGCAATCGTAGTTAAAGAGCACGAAAGAGCCCATCGAGGGGTGAATGAAGTAGTAAATCAGATCAAACGATCCTACTTTTTTCCTAAAATGAGTAGTGTGATCAAACGACATATCAATGCATGTAACATATGCAATGTTCATAAATACGACCGAAAACCGTATAATATAAAAATATCTCCGCGACCGAGCACTAAAAAACCATTAGAACGAGTGCACATAGATATTTTTAATATCAACAAAACAAATTTTTTGTCCGTTGTTGACTCATTTTCTAAACATTTACAAATGATTCCAATCGAAACTAAAAATCTATTGGATACAACTACAGCTCTAACGAGGTATTTCACTCAATTCGGAATTCCTAACGTTATTTTCTCAGATCATGAGACAACTTTCCAGTCACTACAATTCAAAGAATACTTAAGCAATCTTAATATCCGATTGGAGTACGCATCATCATCGGAATCAAATGGTCAAGTTGAGAAAACACATTCAACTATTATAGAAATTTTCAATACAAACCGTAATAAATCGCCAAACTCGAGTATTCAAACAGCGATAGAGTTATCAGTAGCTTTGTATAATAACTCGGTACACTCGTCAACCGGTTTCACACCGAACGAGATCATTTTTAATCAAAATAACTTAATAAACCCGGCAGAAATACAAGAACAAGCCAAACAAATTTTTAAAACGGTCAATACTAATTTAGAAAAAGTTATAAACAGAATAGAGAGACAAAATAACAATAAAGAAGATCCACCTAGATTACATGATGATCAATTGGTTTATCTTAAACCAAACATCAGAACAAAATCTCAGCCAAGAGGGCTGGAAACCAAAATTAAAAATGCAAACTACAAAACTTTTAAAACAATCAGGAATATAAAAAGAAACAAAAATAAAATTAAAAGATTAAAGAAATACTAATTTTGATTTTTACTTTTCATTTCAGAAATTTTTACTATGATAATATAATTTTTATTTGAATATCTTAATTAATTAATTATCCAAAACTGATTTTACAAATCTTACAAACCAATTTTACTATTCTTATCCATGTTAATAAAAACAAGAAAAATAAAAGCAAAATTCTAAATAAAAGAAATTCTCATTAGAAATTTTTATTGCATAAAAATTAATTAATATTAGAAATTTTAGAAAACAGTTTTATCAATCGATAATATTATCATCAATAATAAATAAAATTAAATCTAAAGTTAAAAAGAATATTGAATTGAAATATTGTATTGTAGTATTGTAGTATTGTATACTGAAATTTTTACTTATTATTTTGAAACATGGTTACTTTTAAAAAGTTATTAATTTTGACTATATTTAATTGTATCAATACACAAAAATTGGAAATAAAAAATTTGCATGAAGATCCAATTCTGTTAGAAAAAATAAACGAATGTAAAATTCAAACAGGGATCATAAGGGTCATACACCCAATTAATATAACAAACCTAGAAACTACCATAGAATTAATTATGAAACATATAGTTGATAAGATAGATAAGGATGAACTTGATTTGTATACAATAGTTAAGGAAAAATGTAAAAGGTTACATAACAACTTACTACAAATAAAACCACCAAAACGTCTCCGACAACGAAGATGGGATGCATTGGGATCAGGATGGAAATGGTTAGCTGGAAGCCCAGATGCAGACGACTTAAGGTTAATCAACGCTACAATGAATGGTCTAATAAATGAAAACAACCAGCAATACCATGTCAACGAGCAGATCAACAAAAGAATTCAGCTACTAACAAAAACAATAAATGCAGTCTTAATCAACACATCGATAACCAATAAAATAGTTCTGAGCGAGTTAGAAATTATGACAGCAATTATGCAAATTGAAACCATCGATGCAATTATTGAGGACATCCAAGATGCAATAGTAAGAACCAAAATAGCACTGCCAAGCAACAAAGTTCTTTCGTTAAAAGAAATCATTGTTCTAAAAAATCTTTTGACTGAACAAGGAGTAAATATAACAATTCCAGCCGAAGCTTTAAAATTTGTAACACCCAAAATTGCTATATGTGAGGAAACACTATTATACATATTAGAGGTACCAAAATTGGAAAATTTTACATCAACAACAATAAGACTTACTCCACTAGTTGTAAACAACAGCATTATCGAAAGTTACCCACAATACCTCATCAAAAACAGACAGAAACTATACACCACCATCAACTACAACAATTTTGTCCAAAAACATACAGATCTAAAAGAATTTAAGGATGAATGCATAAAACCACTAGTCTTTGGAAATCAAGGCAGCTGCAAAGTAACATGGGAGATCAACACAGCAATACAATGGATATCTGAGGGTAAAATACTAATAAATAATGGAAAGAACGTCGAAATAGTTACTAATTGTGGACCAGATGACAGAAATTTAACAGGAAATTTTTTAATAACAATCAATAATTGTACAGCCACGATAAACAACAAAGAATTTCAAGCTTATGAAATTCAAACCGAGAATGAGGAAATCCAGGGAGCACTTCACAGTATTCAAATAGTAAGGAAAATGAAAATTGTTCAGAACATAACAGCAATCGAACAGGATACCATTCAAAACAGGAAACTGCTACGACAAGTTTTTTTGAAGCAATATCATCACGAAAATTGGATATGGACACTTTCAGGAGGTTTATCATTATCATCCATATGTGTAATCGTTGTGCTATCGTATATGTGCCTGTGTAAATGCTCGATAACAAAAACAGTGCAAAATCCAATTAACCTGGAAAATACCAAAGTAGCATACAATGACCTATTAAGGAAAGCCGGCATAGTAACAAAAGTCGAGGACGACTTTTCATCACCCCAGGGAGGAGTTATAATCCCATAGTATCATCAAGTCATATAACAAAACTGCTTTCTCACGAAAAGTGCTATCAATGCAAAATAGCATAACTAGAAATATGATGGAATGTTATCAACCAGACATAACATGTAACTACATGATAGAAGAATCAAATATCATAAAACATATTATAATAGAATATGCTGAGTGGTTGTTTTGTACCTTTAGATTTATAAAATTTAGTTTTTATAGTTAGTCTAATTTTTAAACTCTGTAATGTAACATGTATTAAATAAATTGTATTAAATAAATCATTTTTTTTAGAATTTATTTATTCATGAAACATAACTATATATATATATATATATATATATATATATATATATATATATATATATATATATATATATATATATATATATATATATATATATATATATATATATATATATATATATATATTTATATATATAGATATATAGATATATATATATATATATATATATATATATATATATATATATATATATATATATATATATATACATATATATATATATATATATATATATATATATATATATATATATATATATATATATATATATATAATATATATATACATATATATATATATATATATATATATATATATATATATATATATATATATATATATATATATATATATATATATATATATATATATATATATATATATATATATATATATATATATATATATATATATAAATATATATATATATATATATATATATATATATATATATATATATATATATATATATATATATATATATATATATATATATATATATATATATATATATATATATATATATATATATATATATATATATACACGATATGAGATATAACGAAAACGACCGGCACTCTCACGGTCGCATTTGTTGAGGGAGATCAAAAAAATTTTCTGTACACATGTGTTCTATTAATATCTCGGACTAGCTCGTGAATCAGCAAAATCCGACACGGGGTTAAGGAACTACAGCTTTTTTTCTAAAAAAATTGGTTTTTTAAAACCGTTATAACGGCCGTTTGGATTCTAATATTTTTAAAAAATTAACGAATTTAGAATTTTTGGAATCCGTTTTATCAATTTGTTTAAAAATAGACCTCTGCAGTTAGAGGTTCCTGAGTGAGCGGCTCCAACAAAAAAGTTTGCAAAAAAATTTTTTTTGAAACAACCGGCACTCTCACGGTCGCATTTGTAAAGCCAGATCAAAACACCTTTTCTAAAAATGTGCGTTTTATTAATATCTTGGACCAGTTCAATCAGCCAAATCTGACACATGGTTAAGAAACTAGACGCTTTATACTAGAAAAAAACTCTGTTTTTAGATCCATTATAACAGCCGTTTAGATTCTAATATTTTTAAAAACTTCATAAATTTAGAATTTTTAAAACCTTTTTAATCAGTTTCTTTAAAAAAAAGACCTCTGCAGTTGGAGGTTTCTGAGTGAGCGGTTCCAACAAAAAAGCTTGTAAAACACCAAATGCGTTTGAATCAACCGGCACTCTCACGGTCGCATTTGTAGAGCCATATCAAAAAACCTTCCGTAAACATGTGTGTTTTATTAATATCTTGGACAAGTTCGTAAATTAGAAAAATCTGACACACGGTTAAATAACTAGGGGCTTTATACTAGAAAAAAAATTCGTTTTTTTTTTAATCCGTTATAACGGCCGTTTGGATACTAATATTTTTAAAAACTTCATAAATTTAGAATCTGTGGAAACATTTTAATCCATTTCTTATAAATATAAACCTCTGCAGTTCGAGGTTTTGACTTGTTGGCTTCAACAAAAAAGTTTGCAACCATCCATAACTACAATTTCCAAAAACCTTATAATAGTCAATGAAAAAAAAATAAAAAGGTTTGAATAGAAGAAATTAATTTTTTTTCTTAAAAATAAACTATTTTGATATTTTGCAGTAATTGCACGACATATGATATAGCGTAGGCTTGTGTCATAAATTGTCACACACATGTTCTGTGGTAGATTTGATATTTTTTTGTTGCAAAATTGGATAGATATAGTTTTGCTTATATGTAGCTAATTTTTTTTTTTAAATTTGTTCGATATCTGTTTTAAATTGGTTTGTGTTGTTTAAACTAATCTGATACATCAGATTCTACTGGCACACAAAACTGTCTGATCTCGAAATCTACCTATTTCTAGAGGATATACGTGCCGCTTGGACTTTTTTTTTATATAAAAAATTATTTTCCTTTTTTTTTTTTAAATTTTATTACTATTTTCAAAATAAATATATTATTATTATATTGATTAATTTTTTTCTCTATTTTTAGGAAATTTATTTTCTTAATAGTTAACATTTAATTATTGTTTCTCTTTTTTCGTTGTAGGGAAGAATTTTTAATATAACACAATTGGAACACTATAGCCTTATTTAAAAAATAAATTTAAATTATTATTTCGTAATAATTCAAGTATAAGAAAATTTTAATTCAGTCCATCTTTTTCTTGAAAATATGAAACCGGATACATATTTTGTTTTTAACGGAAACGATTATCAGTGCGCGTGCTGTGACATTAGATAAAAGTAGATAGCTTTGTCCCAATTATGAACTGGAATTCTCTTTCTACATTAAGCATGGAGTTTGTGCTTATATTAGGAATACTATACCATATGTGAGATTAAGTAAATTTGAATTAAATACAAAATTTCACAATATGGTGTCACTAAAAATTAGTTGACCAAGTCAAACGCTGTTTGTCTTTGGACTTTACCGTTCGCCTAATTTGCCGGAGATTTTTACTTTATTTCATGACTTATCTGAAAAGATAAATATGTTGGTTGAGTCTCCTAATGCTAAGTTTATAGTTCTTGGAGATTTTAATGTCCACAATAAAGAATGGCTTACACACTGCTCTAAAACTGAAAAGGTTGGTAGATAGGCTGAGTTGTTTGCTCTTTATCACAATTTTACTCAAATAATAGACCAGCCAACCAGAGTTCCTGACATTCCTGGACAAAGTTGTAACTTACTTGATTTGTTTTTGACAAACGATCCATATCTGGTTCAATTTAAAATATCAGAGCCATTGGGTGGTTCAGATCATAATTTGATCTCCACTCAGCTAAATATACAAATTCCAAAACAATTTAAAGAGAATCTTCGCAATGTTTGGGATTACAAAGCTGCGGATTGGCAAGGACTTCCGAAGACTGATCTATGGTTTTCTAGTAAATGTAAAAAAGCTATAAAAGTTAAAAAAAAGGCTTTTCGAAAGTTTAATGAAAACAAAACTGATGAAGACCTTAGACAGTACCGTAAAGACAGAAATTTATGTCGAAGGTTAATAGGTGAAGAGAAACATCTATTTAATATGAACAAAGCATCTAAATTCGTTGAACATCTGACTGGCTCACGCAGTTTCTATACAGCCGCATATGCTGTCCAAAGCAATTTTTGTAATTCTTCCCTACCACCTTTTCTCGATAGAGATGTACCTATCATTGATCCCAAAGAGAACGCTAATTTGCTTGGGCATTATTTCTCTATAAATTCTACTTTAAAAGAACCTAATTTCCAACCTAAACCTATTCCTAAAGTTTCTTATAAAATGAGGCGGATAATTTTCCGAAAAAACATTATTCGAAAAATGCTTTTACAAATCAATACTAACAAGGCAACAGGCCCTGGGATTGGGATATTGCTAACAGTGTTGAATTCAATACAAGCAAAACACAGGTTTGTCATTTTTCTAGAATAACGACACCTAATCCTTTTCCATTAACGTTTGGTCCCAAAATTCTTTTAGAGAATGAGTCTGTCAGACTTCAAGGAGTTGAGATTGAAAATAATATGAAGTGAAATTCTCATATATTTAATCTGGCTAAGAATGCTGTTCAAAAGTTAGGATTTTTAGGGTGATGTCGTAAGTTTTTCAATAGCGAACAACTTCTTTTAGTTTATAAATCTTATATACGTCCCTGCATGGAATACTGTTCTCACATATAAGGTATAGCTTACTTGAGTAGTCTAAATTGCCTTGATTCTGTTCAGCGTAGAGCTATGAATCTCATCGGTAACTCAAGTCTTACTAACGGTCTTGGTTGCTTGCAGCACAGAATAAATGTTGCTGATTTGACTTTATTTTATAAATATATTATGGACGAACGAGCTTCTGAAGAGATCAAATCGATTTTACCTAAATCAGCAAACCTTTCGCGTCACACAAAGAGCAACTGTAGCAGGCCATCCCTTTACGGTTCAAATAATTAGGTGTAGAACTGGAGCCTTCCAACGTGATTTTTTTAAGAGAGTCTCTCATCTTTGGAATGCCTTACCTTCCTGGGCTTTTTCTGATGACTTTAATCCTCAAACCTTTAAAGTTAACGTTCATAAATTTCTCAGAGAAACTTAATTTGCATTCCATTCATATCCCTAGTTGGCATGGTATCTTCGGAAATTCAAAGACGTTAATTTATAATTTATTACAATTAAAACTAAACATGCCTAACTTTAAATAAAAAAGGGAAATGATTCATATATATATATACAAGATTAAGTTTTGTAGTACATTTTTCTTTCTAAGGTGTCCAAGTAGAGTTGCCACGTTTGGAGATTTTAAGAAAACGATGAATGGTAAAATGAATGGTAAATTAAATGTTCTTATTTTAAATATTCCCTGTTTACGAAATTTCCAAGTTTTAGATGTACATTAAAATTTTTCAATTTTATGCAGCATTGAATTTGAGTTAAAAATTCAGTTTCCAGAGCTCTCCAACAAGGAAGCGTATTGAGCACTTGATGGCAAGCACCAGATTCAACAGTTGACTGTTGAATGAGTATAGGAACAAACAAACGGTCCATGACATAGCAAAATACTTACCACAATACCCTGGCCCCCATGAAAAACTACGAGTTTTAAATTTTCTGTCACCTTACATTTATATTCTAAAATATCGAGAAACTCATAAACTTTGTTCATATCAACGTATTCCATTCCATAAACGCACTAAGCTTCCAGCTATTTCCAATACTTGCTGAGTGCACGTGCTTTAAGTTATACGAAGCCGAAAGAAACTCATCGATTGAATTTAATTTCGTTCTTTTAAAATATTCGGGCTTAGTTCCAATTCATAACTCAGCTTATCAATCCCGAAAAATTTTTATATTGGAGGAGATATATTCTTGATACGAGTTAAACTTTTTTCATGTCATTGTAAGAAATCAGTGTAAGAAATGTCTCAACGCGTCTAGAAATCAGTGTAAAAAATATATCTTGTTGTTTCAATTTATTTCCTACAAAACTTTCTATTTTGGTTATGTTTGCTCAGTTTCGTCAATTCCAAATAAACCCAAATTCTATCTCTTCATAACCATGAATAAAGGATCAAAGCTCTAAAAAATTACTCGAAACATTTATTATAAAAACCTCATTTTCTTAAAATCAAGTATATAATTAATTAGTTTTTAACATTTCCCTTTAATACATACATAAGTAAACGGAAATTTCTGTTGATAATTTTTAATAATATCAAAAAAGTTTGTACGTAAAAGAAAGGGAAATAATAATAATTAAAAGCACGATACTTTTTTGTTGTTGTTAGCACAATCTTTATGGAAAAGGGAATGTAACTTTTTTTTCTTTTTAATTTTAAGAAAGTAAATTTAAATTTTTTTATTTATTGATATCAAAATAAAATCATCATCCATTTTTGCGGATAATCAATTTCCTGAATAAAAATATAAGCCGGAAGTAAATAAATTGAAATGTGAGGATGTGTCGAAAAGAGATTATAGTCCAGTCATTTTAGCGATTAATCTCGGAATGAAAGATAATAAGCTGAATTTTCGTATATTCCTTCATTTTGACGTTCTTAAAGTTGCCTCAAAAGTCTCATAAAATCTCGTGTCTGCGTCGTAAGTTATTCAAGATCAAAGGTAACCAAAAACAGTTTTTCGCGATTATCTCGGTTTTTATTGCTCTAATGACGTTAACATACAATATACAATTGTAGAGCATAAAATTTGCAACAAATTTTACAAGAAACACTTTCTCATGCGCTCAGCCGTTTTTGCGATAGAGGGCGGTGAAAATGACTAGACTACTAGTGATAAAATGACTGGACTACTAGTGATTCAATTATTCAATTAATTAACTATTTTTATCCACGACTACTAAAGAATTTAAGAGCTTATGATTTATTTAAATGAAAAGAAATGGTCTTTATGACAAAAGAACCTAGGCGACGTCATGCTGGATAGAAATTGGAGCATGACACACGAAACGAAGTAGAGAGTAATAAATAATGAATTCTATTACTTTAAACTTTAACTTTAACCGATTTTTAAAAAAACGAAAAGAAAAAAAAACGAAAACAAGTTACAGATTTGATTTTATTAGCAAAAAACCGTTTTTGGGTCGTTACGCGCTACATAAATTAATATTTTAAGAATAATTGAAAAGGTGCCATATTTTAAAAACATGTTTTTAATACAATGTTTTTCATACAATGAAAATACTAAAAACTGGATTCGTTTTGGAAGCAATTGTTAAAAATCGATTTAAACAATTAAATTGTTTATAATAATATGAATTTGTTAATATTTTTTATAAAAAATATTTTTTCCTCAAAGTTCAATTCTTCAGCTACAAAAAAGTACTCCGTGAAAATTTTGTAGCTCTTATAGATTCGGAACTACGAATTTTTGAAAATAAGTCTTCAAGCCAAAAATCACAAAATTCACGAAATTTAGAACAGCTCTATTTTCCAAAAAAAAAAATCCTCGAACACGTATATCTTTTTTATCGATAAAAAACACCTAAAAAAATTTTCAGCCAAATCAAAAATGGGTCGGTCAGAAAGGTGTTCGGTTTATAAAAGAATTACCCATATGCTTTCCATGCGTATGTCTTCCATTGTAATTGTATTCATTCCACAACTAGTGAATTTGATTAAAATTCTTTAACAGTTCTATAGTTTATTAAATATTCCCCTAACATATTAAACAACAAACTTGTTTTGTTTTTCGCTATCTTTGATGTTTTTATTTCAATATGGCGATACAAATTTTTGCATGAAAACTGGAAATTAAACGAAATATTTTACAGTCGTGGATAAAATAGCATCTTGTATTCGCTTAGGATGATGGCAATTCTTCACTCGGATGATTCCCTCCACTCGCTACGCTCGTTTCGGGAAACTTCATTCTCGTGAAGAATTGCCTTTATTCTAAGCTCATACAAGAATCTACTATTATCTTTCAAGCTTCTGAATGATCGTTTTCAAAAGACATTGGTGTGAACTGTGAACTATAGATATTATCTATAGATATTAAGTATAGACATTATATTAACTATAGATATTATCTATACATATTAACTATAGATATTATCTATAGATATAAACTATAGATATTATCGTCGTTGGAAAATACACTGTAGAAAATAACTAATTAAGTTATAAGTAATATTATATAGTTTACGAGTTTTTATGCTCCATGAAACAGTGATTTATGCTTTATTTGAATTGTTTTCACAAAATTAAGTTTGTTTTAATAATCACAAGCTTTGTTTCTTTATATAATTTGATTCATTCCTGCTTAACATTATTACACAATGTATTATTTTCTGTGCGACTGAATAATAAATTTTCACTAATGGTACAGTTTTTAGTAATTCAGTGTCGAACATTTCATAATTGTTTATTTATTATATGATAAAATCACCTAGGCAACAGTAACGTAATATATTTATTACGCACTAATACGTAATGAAATAATAATTAATCCAAAATTATGATGACAACGGTTGGCATCAAAGATTTATCAAAGTTCAACACATACAAAACTTCGCATAACAAAATATAATTCTAAGTACTGCATTCTCGATTTAAAAGTGAAATTCTTACCCCCACTTTTGTTGGCATTCCTCGACGGTTTAGAACCTACTGATTCTAAACAAGCAAAAAAAAATGTATGTCTGTCTGCCGGTCGGCCGCCACAACTGCAAATTCACTGCGATTTCAAAAATGGTTTGGTTTTTAAAAATATGTGTACTCAATTATAAGAGCGGAAAGTACGTTTGGTTTGCATATTGGGACGTTTTCATAAAGAAAATTTCAAATTTTTTGCTTAAAAAACGTTCATTTTAAGTGATTACGAGTACGAACATTGAATTTGGAGAAATCTTGATAGTCAGGATTGGTATGTGACCAAAAACTAGATTATTGCTTTATAAGTTTGTTAAAAAAATATTGTCAAGTGTGTCAAAAGAATGATTTTCACTTTTTTACACAATTTTTTGGCAAAAAATGAAATTAATATTTGTGTAACATAAAATGACATCGAACATGAAATGGTGGCATGGAAATTTTTGATTTTGTTATAGTTTTTGGAATATTTTCTGGAATTTTGAAACTAGTTCGTATTTTTGATTTTGTAAGATTTTTCGGAATATTTTGAAAAAGTTTTGAAAAAGTTTAAAATTTTGATTTTATTATAATTTTTGGAATATTTTTGTATTATGAAAAAAGTTTGTATTTTTGATTTTGTTATAATTTTTGCGATATTTTTAGAATTTTGGAAAAAGTTTTTTGAATTTCGAATATTTGAAATATTTTTAGAATTATGGAAATAGTTTTAATTTTTGACTTTGTAATAATTTTTAGAATTTTTGAATTTGTAAGAACTTTCGGAATTTTTTTAGAGTTTTAAAAAAGTTAAAATTTTTGATTTTATTATAATTTTTGGAATATTTTTGTGTTTTGAAAAAAGTTTGTATTTCAATCAATGTTTAATTTTTTGCAATATTTTACATTTATATACATGTATTCTAAGTTGTTGTTGAATGCATATCTTTGTTTTTGTTTTTTAGATTTTTGCTAAAGAATGGATAACAGAACGATAACTCCTATCAAATATAAAATATGCCAATATTTCATGATATGATAAATAAAATAAAAATACTAAGAGGTAAAAATCTATGGGTTAAAATTTGCAGTAACAAAACTAACATTTGCCGGAACAAATTCAAAATTTAACTTTCTGTTAAAAAATCAAAACAATTTAGCGTCATAAAGGCTTATTATAAATATATACTAGATAGATTGGCAACTAGTTTTAAGATTTGTTCAATAGAGGCGTCAAACTCATACTAAATTCGTATATACAAAACGACTACACTACGCCCACAAGGCATAAGATGGAAATTAAAAATTATAATTTTTGTGTTCTTTAAATGATTAGACTAAGCTTTTAATGTCATAGTTAAAAAACATAGGACATGTAACCCTCCGGCTTCGCCCTCGGGCTTTAAACACATCTCGGGCGAAAAACCTTTTCTTGGTGTTCTCGAGGTTTTGGTACTATTTTACGGTATTCTAAACATTTTCAGTATTGTTTTCTAACCTAATTTCTTAGTTATGTGTGGAATAAAAAATATGTTTTGGTGCTATGTACATTGTTGTACAAGCATCAAAATGCGTATTTTTTATGCATGAGATAATATGAAAACTTTTTTAAAGTAAGCTTTGTATTTTTTACTCAAATGTAAAATCAAAAATCGTAACAAATATGTTAACCATGACAACAACCAAACTTTGTATAAAAAATCATTTTGCTTTGATTTTTAGGATAGTATATTATTTGATTAGGAGCTAAAGTGCTACTTTTTGTGTTTAGTCTATGGTTTGACAATGATAGACGAAACACAAAAAGTCACTTTAGATTTGAATTAAATACACTTGACAAACTTCTAAATTTTTTTTTAAATACGAAACTAATATATCATTATTTTTATAAATATGATTTATTATCGTCATAGTTACTTCCAAAAAAGGAAAAAACATTTAAATTTGTATAAATAAAATCAAAGCAACCTTTAAATTCAAAATTTCTTAATTCAATCAAAATATTTGTTATTTTTTGTTGTCATAGTTATACAATTTGTTTGAACAAACATTTTCGTTTTGTCATATTTTTATTAATTTATAATCTCATGTTATGTTACTTTTGCTACCGCCGTAAATATATGGAAAAAATGAAGACAATTTTTCTGCCGCCGTAAAAATATGAAAGTTACATTACTGCCACCGTAAAAAAAGATAACAATGGCGCAACGTTACAGCCGCTTTGATTAAAGGTAAAAAAGTAAGACTTTAACCTTCTCCCAAGCGACTGTAAAGTTCAATTTTACAGCCGTTTGCCGAAAAATATTTTTATTTGAATGCTGGTAAATTTTAAATAAGTATAGTTCACACTAATGTATCCCAAGGGACAGTTTTGTCACCATTCTATTTTAATTTATATCAACGATCTGTTGAAAATCACCAGCAACCAATAAATAGTTCTGAAGATGATATTATACACTATAACATATGTTTGTTTGTAAATAAATCCCGTTCGGGAAGACTGCGATGCCAGCAGTGCAGTCTAACATATTCTTTTGCCCGATTTACTGGTCAACCTGCTAATGCAAAAAGTAAAACTATTGGAATTACTCACTGTCAAAGGGACAGAAAGAATGCAAATGGATTTATTTGTCCGAACAGGGTACAAATTGAATGATTTGCCAGCATTAATAGTCTAGAGTGACTTCAATCTACAATGGTTTTTAAAAAATCGATACATGTTGCAACTATTATTACACTATTATTTTACAAAAAATATATGTGTGTACTACTGCTAGAAGGTTTGTCCAAACTTGTGTGAGACCTTGCTTAACACTCATTGGGAACACCCGTTCGTACAAGAACCATAATATAATATAAAGTTATTAGGTGATACCAACGCTGAGTTTAGAAAAAATTGAAAATCCACATTTAGCGAAAGGAACATTTAATATTAGCAATAACAGGTCGTTCAATAAGTCCGTAGGATACACTGAGAAAAAAAGCTACGTAATATTAACCAAATTGGTTTTATTAAAATATTTTTGTTAAAATAACATAGTTTATGTTACGTTTCAATAAAATTGACTTTGCTAGTTTTTTTCAATTATGTTATTAATACGAAAATCGCTTCGTTATTTTACCTAAGCAAATACATTTTGTAAACAAACATTGGTTTTGTTAAAATTACATGGCTCTAGTTATTTTAACATGGCGGTGGCTTATTTTGATTAACAATGGTGAAAATATTTAACATATACTCTGTTAAGCATAAATTATAATAACAGAGCGCTATGTTAGGAGAAATTGAGTTTACGAGGCTAAGTTAAAGTAAAGGAGTACTATGTTAATCAAATTGAAAGAATTGTTATAAGTATGTAGAGCTATTTTAAAATAAGAGAACATTTCGTAAAATGCCAAAATTCATTTAAAAATTGCATTTAATATTAATTCCATTTGAAACGTGTTGTCTTTGTGCTTGGAAATGAAAAAACCTTCTCTTGCAACTAAAAAAACACTTTATAGATTGCTAAAGAAAGAGAAAATAATATACAACATTAAATTATTTAAAAATTTAACAGGTAAGCAATTCAATCTTTTTATGAAGCATTTACTTGTCTTTAATTATATATATATTATATATTATTATTTTTGAAATCCTGATAGCTCGATTTCTATTCGTGAAAAACTTACTATTATTATATAACACAAGATGATATAAGTAAGGTTTTAAGGGTAACAAAATATAGTGGGATGGATACAATTCGAGCAGTACATATATAAATTTCAAGAGAGGAGAATAAAGAATCGGTGAGTTGAATTTAAATGTTTGCCGCTTGCTAAAAAATTGTTAAGTTTTTGTTAACTGATCTAAATTAATCTGAGTTTTAACTTTAAAAAATTGAGCTTTATATAAAAATTTAAAATAAATTAAAGTTAAAATAAAATTAAAATTAAGTAAAAGTTAAAATAAAATATATTGAATGGAATAAAATTCTAAAAAATATACAATAAATTATTGGAATCCTAATACAGACTTAGGCTGTATTCTAAACCAAAACTTATTTGAAACTTATTTGTGGAGAATTACTTATTTGAATAAGTAACCTAAAGAGGTGACTTATTTGAAATTTTTTTTCCATAGAAAAATCTAATTCGATTTGACAGTGTCAAATATTTTTATGTTTGTTTACTAAATGATTTTCAGGGATAAAACTTCTTTTCGATTCGTAATAAAATTGATGTAATAATTTAAAATGAAAAAAATAATTTTGAAAACTCTTTTAATTGATCAAATCAAATAAATCGTTTTAATTAAATTTATTTTCCAATTTGCTTTTTGTTGCTGTCAAAATAAGTATGCTAAATCGTTTAGAATAGCTTTTAAATACTTGTTTAAAATGGCGGTGAATAAGTAAGTCTACATAAATAAGTTTCAAATAAGTCGTCGTTTAGAAAACAGCCTTAAACCAATTCGAGCTATTGTCTGAATTAAATATACTCAATTTTGTTTACTGAATTAATTTGCTCAGATTAATTTTAATTTGGCAACGACAACGCAACATATTCGAATACCATAAATAAAAATTTTATTTACCAATTTCAAGAAATATCTTAAAGAACAATAATCTACGGTAACACCATCTACAGTATCCATAACCGACAGTTTCATTAAATAGTTTAAGGAATCCTAGGTAGTTATCTTAAATCTGTTTTATCCAATCTAAAATGTACGTTTGTTTCTTATGTAAAACATCAAAAAATAATGTTAATTTATTTTTAACGCATCTTAAGATAGAGCATAGATGCAATGCAATAGATGCATAAATATGTTTATATGTTTTCTTTTATTAAATTTTAGATTTAAAATAATCAACTTCTATAATATATTCGAATTTTAAACATTATTTAATTGTTTTGATTTGTATTAGCTGAAGTATTATAGTCGAAATGCAGATTTTAATAAAACAAATACATTTATTAAAACTATATACCTCCATTTTAAATGTTAATTACAATCCTTCTCAGGATAATATTTTTTATGTAAAAAAACCATTTTATAAACATTTATAATAAACAAAATAAATTATAACGAATGTTTAATAAATAAATTATAATGATAAATAAATTTTAATAAATAAATAAATTATATAATAAATTATAAATAAAACTTATACATATTAAAAATGTTTATTTATCATAAATTATCACCTTAATGTATAATTAAGGTGACTTAACTTAATTTAATTTATATAATTAAGTTGTGTAAATAAAAATTTAATTTTATATTATATATAAGTATTAATAAAATCATTGTTAATAAATAAATTTATTTAGAGTACATTGAAAAAGTGTTTTTATTCTCAATTTTAGAAGGAGTCCAATGGTCCAAAATTGTTAATTTTAACCAAGGTTCCATAAAATATATAGTTTTTTTAACTATGGCACTAATGAAGTGTAGTATGTATAAATAACAAATAATTCTATTGTTTTCACTTAGCAAAGTTACATAGTGAAATAAAACTTTTACAAAAATTATGTTAAAAGTACATATATCTTTGTTAGGCTAATTAAATCTTTATAATCGGCTATGTTGGTATAACAAAATATTAATTTTTCTTTACTAAAAACTATGTCGTTTTATAAAAAAGCTATGTTAAAAGTACATATATGTTTGTTAGACTAACTTATCTCTTAATAATTGGCTATGTTGTTATAACAAAATATTATATTTTGTACACAAAAAACTATGTCATTTTGTACAGAAATGAGTTTGTAAATTTTTGTATATTTAACATAGCAAAAAATGTTTTAATAACAAAGTGCTAAGGTGGCTGAAAACTCACATAAATTTCTGTTAAATTAATACGTGTTTTCTGTTGAAAATACTTACTTTTTTCTTTCAGTGTAAGTAAGAAAAAAACAACATTTTGACAAAACTCGATTTTTTATTCAACATAGTTGCCTTCGAGGGCGATACAACGAGTATACGATTTTCCAACTTTTCTATACCATTTTTATAGTACGATTTCTCTTTCTCGTCAAAATAGGCCTCAGTTTCAGCGATTACTTCATCATTGGACTTAAATTTCTTTCCAGCAAGCATTCTCTTGAGATCTGAAAACAGGAAAAAGTCGCTGGGGGCTAAATCTGGAGAATATGGTGGGTGGGTAAGCAATTCAAAGCCCAATTCATTCAATTTTGCCATCGTTTTCATCGATCTATGACGCGGTGCATTATCTTGGTGAAACAACACTTTTTTCTTTCGCAAATGTGGCCGTTTCTTTGCGATTTCAGCCTTCAATCGATCCAAAAGTTCACAGTAATACTCGCTGTTGATGGTGGTTCCTTTTTGGAGATAGTCGATGAATATTATTCCGTTCGTATCCCAAAATACAGACGCCATCACCTTACCGGCCGACTGTTGCGTCTTTGCTCGCTTTGGATTCGGTTCGTCGACTGCTGTCCACTCAGCTGACTGTCTTTTGGATTCTGGTGTGTAATTGTGAAGCCATGTCTCATCCATTGTCACATATCTACGATAGAATTCCCTTTTATTGCGGTTTAACAGTGCCAAAGACTCCTCCGAAGCATCGATTCGTTGTTGTTTTTGGTCGACTGTGAGCTCACGCGGCACCCAATTTGCACAGAGCTTTCGCATACCCAAATGTTCATGTAAAATGGTAAAAACACTACCATCTGCTACCTTTACAATGTCAGCTATTTCGTGCACCTTCAATTTGCGATCGTTCATAACCAATTTGTGGATTTTTTTTATGTTTTCTGGAATAACAGCCTCATTTGGGCGTCCACTGCGCTCTGCATCTTTTGTGCTGGTACGACCACATTTAAATTCAGCCATCCACTTCTCTACCATTTGTCTCGATGGAGCAGAGTTTGGATAATGTTTATCAAGCCATTGTTTGGTTTCCACTGTATTTTTTTTCATCAAAAAGCAATGCTTTATTAAAATTCGAAATTCACTTTTTTCCATTTTTTTTTTCAAAAACAAAAGTTGCTTCACACAAAATGCTATAACTCACGAATAAATAGTCAGATTGCTGTCAAATTTATACACGTATCGTATGAAGGTTAGTACTAAATAAAAATCATATGTAAATAAAACTAAATAAATATCATATCATTCTAGTAACGCCATCTATGTGTCATCCTACGGACTTATTGAATGACCTATTAGTATGTATATTTTTTAAAAACATGCAAAAACAATTATTTAATAATTTTATTTGCTCAAACTTAGCAAGTATTATAATAAATTTAACTAATAAATTAAAATAAAATCACCAATTTCTTGTTAACTAATAGTTTTTATTTACTTTATACGTATTTCGAAAGCTATGCTTTCATCGACAGTAGTATATATATATATATATCAAAAACCACAACTCAGTTTTTGATATATACTACTGTCGATGCAAGCATAGCTTTCGAAATACGTATATAGTAAATAAAAACTATTAGTTAACAAGAAATTGGCGATTTTATTTTAATTTACTAGTGAAATTTAACAAAAACAATTGTTCCGAAACTTTAAACTTTATTTAAAAAATGTATGAATCTTTTTGGTGAAAATTCAAACTGTTGTTTGAAAATTATTTTTCCTGCTTCTCTACGGAGTATAGCACATAGCAATGCGGTATAAATTATAGAGACACAAAATCCAAACATTTTATATAATATTTATAATCAACAACTGCTTTGTTGTTTTCTCTATGTTCTTCAAACGGTAAAGTAAACGTTTTACTCAACTTCATGGTAAACCACACCGTCAATTGAATAAAAACTTTAAAAACAATTCATGCGAATCTCATTTGTAATTCAATACCACTCATTTTTAAATTCGTTTGAATTTATTTTCTATTGTAGGATACAGATGATAAACATTATTATTAATTCAAAATTTAAAACTGTATAAAAACAAACACATCAAATAACATTCATAGAATTCTTTGAGAAAATAATTCTATGCGTATAAAGATATAAATAATATATTACTTACTACTAAGGACTAAAGTGTATCTTTTTATCCCGAGGGCGAAGGTATAATATTAAGTGAGTCTTTATACGATACATCAAATTTATCGCAGTTTCTTAAAAAAAATGTGTTTTTCGTAGTATATTAAATCAAAGACACAAAACTATAGCTCTTACTCGAGAGTACAGATCATGGTTATCCACTCTTTGGCATAGCGAAACGTGGCGACCAATTTCCCTTTTCTTAAATTTTTCGAAATTATTATCTGTTATTTGATTTAATAATAAAAATTTGGTCAATACAGATATGGATGGGCTGGGTTGTATCAGTTAATTAAGTAATCCTTTGTACGATGTTTTAGATATTTCTGTATACACGAAAGACAGTGCATATGTACATAAACTGATTTAGAATTATAATTCACTAGACCAAAATTTTAATTTATTAGTGATTCTTGTGACCAATTAAACTCAAAGAACCGAGGAAATCGTTTAAATTTTTTAATTCGTAACGAATTAATGTTTTAACCAGCTAAGCCAGTTAATGCATAAATATACAAAAATATACAATAAAACCTCGTTTAACGACCATAATTCGTTCAAAAATTTTTATCGTAAAGCAAAACACTCGTAATTGTGATTTAGGATGAAATGCATGCATGCTTTGCATCTGTTGAAGATGTCGAGCGCTCTAGATACGTTTTGGCCATTGCTATTATTTAATAGTTCCATAGAAACGTATTGCTTTAAAATACCCTAATTTGTTTGAATCGTATTCTAAGCAAAATCCCGGTGGAAAACCTGCTTACGATCGTGTGAAAACCAACAACTATCTTATGATGGAAATAAAATTGACCAGATATGAAATAAATTCAAAATTTTTTTTTTTTAAATTCAACCACATCCAATTTCATGTTTTTAAATGTCACTTGTTTAAACAATGAAAATTTTCCATTATAAAAATAAATTATAAAAAAGTAAATAAACTTTTTCAATCCACATTTTCTTATAAAACTCGATTCTTAAGTTCATCTTGTTCTAGAACTAAATATTTGTATAGAACGGTAAATTAAATGATGAAAATTTTTTCTATTTTCTTTCAGGTCAAATATTTTCTTCAATAAAAACAAATTGGATAGATAACTAAACAAACAATGAAGCTGGTGATATATTATTAAGTTACTGTAATCGGAATGCGATTGAAAGCGTTAAGAAGTGAAAATATACATATATAAGTTTTATTTTTTGTTTGATTTTGGAAGGAGGTTCAAATAACGGTGCACAATGCCGGTTGGAGGACGAGTGTCGGGAAAAATTGGATATACAAATAATTACTATAGTGGTATGTTTTAACTGTATTTTTATTTTATGATGCTTCATACCTGGACGAGTCCTGTTTTTAAATTTGCATATCATATATCCTAATATCTCCAATATCCTCAATGAACTGGATTCAGTCATCGGTAGCACCCTCAATCTTAGTTGTAAAATTCCAAAATCTGGTCATTATCTTCTCATACTATTTGAAACCTTTTTCATAAGTTTCACCATAGTCACTTCATTATTTGTTGAATTACTTTCTAGTATCTACAATAATATATAATTTTACCGATCAGATGCTGCCGATGTAAATTTTTTGTTCCATCCATAATAGAAAAATAAGTTCAATAGTTCTTGCCTTTGAACCAACTGCTGCTCATTGGATATTGTAAGCTGTAGTGTGTATAAAGACACTGAAAAAAATTAAAAATGCAAACAAAAATTTATCGGAAGTGAAAAACTGGAAGAGCTTTTACCGGAACAAGAATCGGAAGTGGCTTATGTACAAGATTTCATCGAATTCGATTATCATGAGCATATGTTATTGAACTTTTTAAAAACAGGTGATTGGGAGATCCCTCACCTCTTTATTCAATATCGCTCAAAAATTAATCAGCTTCTG
This sequence comes from Diogma glabrata, assembly GCA_963693315.1. Classification (NCBI taxonomy): domain Eukaryota; kingdom Metazoa; phylum Arthropoda; class Insecta; order Diptera; family Cylindrotomidae; genus Diogma; species Diogma glabrata. The sequence goes on along the minus strand of OY856187.1, from coordinate 372,980,060 downwards.
CCATTCATACTTGCATCTTTCATCTATAATATTCTTGATAAATTTAAAGAACATTGGTTCTGAATATTTATTTATTGAATAGGAATAAATGATATATAAATATTTGATACTTGATTTTTCTTATTTTAAGTTTAGTTTTTTTTGTTATTTCTTTTTAAATTTGTTCTATTCATCATATTTTTATATTTTTATATAACGATATGAGATATAACGGAATTTGGCAGCACTCTCACGGTCGCATTTTTCGACCTACACCAAAATAACTTTTTGTGTATGTTTCGGCAAATAATGTCTTGAATGAGTTTGTGAACTGGCCATATCCGGGTACCAGTTTAGCGGCTAGAGCATAAAAAGTCGAATAATCTAGGGTGCTATAACTTCCGTTTGAATTATAATATTTTAATTAACTTTATAAATATTGAATATTTGAACATATATCTATCATTTTTATCCGAATGACAACTTTGGCGTTTCAGTTTCCTGCAAAATCAGCTGTTTTAAAAATTTTACAAGCTTTTTTGTCCTTGATCTAGCTGAAAATAGCCAAGCTCACATTTGAAAACTTTTTTACACAAAGATACAATATAAATCTATCCAAAATTTAAAATAAAATAGTTCAGGTCTAAAGGTTAAGGCCCCAAGGCTGTTGAAATGAAAACAAACGCAAAAGGCAATGCTGTCATCATGTTTCAGTTTATGTTATTAAATTCATCTTAACTTTTAGGCATACTTTTATGCACCTATTGCAGACAAATCTGAAGCCATTTAATACCATAGGAAAATTAGCTAATTCTCTTTTGTTTTTTTTTTCGCTAAGTAAACCGGTCGAAAAAAAATTAAATAAGAACAAAAAAATACAACAAAAAAGATGATTTTGAATTAAAACTGTTTGATAATAATTGATTATAAATTATGTGTGATGGTATAATTGTAGTTGTGACGTAGTTGATTTGATCTTTGGTGGGCGTTCATTTGATCTTTGGTGGATTTAATATGTTTTGACTAATTTTAACCATATTAAACAAAACTGTTCCGAAATTGCATAAAGTAGTTTCGGTTAATGTATTTAATGTATTTTGTGAAATTTGTTGGACAATTCCGTTTCTACTTAGTTTTTTGATTTTAACTAATTTGAAACATTGATTCTACTTGTATGCATATCTGTCTGATCAAGAAATCTACCTTTTTCTAGCGGATATGCCTGCCGCTGGACTTTTCATTCATTTCAATTAAAAATAAAAGAAAATTTTTTCATTATTAACCTAGGTAATTTTTTGTTATTATTATTGACCTAGGTTGAGAAAAATTACTTCGCTTTGGGGCATTCGAGTAAATAATAACGATTTCTCAAGTTAGTAGTTAAAAAAATTAATGTTAGGTATTTAAGTTTGTTTCTTTTTAATATATTATAAAATTATAAAATATTTTGGTTAATGATTTTATATACTTTTGATTTTACTATAAATAGTATATTCTTCAACGATGCCGAAAATAACATATGTTAAAGCGAGAGAGCAGTTTATCAGCCGAGGTTGGTAATGGTCGCTAGATTCAAAATATGATTTTCGGCGAGTAGAAGACTGTACTTTTTTAAAAATTATTATTAATTATAAAACATTTTCATTTATAATTACATTCAATTCAAATTTTAAAACATACAAACATCCAATTAAAATCTTTAAATTTATATTTATATTTCTGCTATTAAAATATAGATGACTCAATATGAATAAATTATCCAATTTCTATGTCATAAACAAAACCGTCTTTAGTTTCAAGCCTGATTGTCTTTTCGTATAAAAAATTCGTAAACTTTATACATATACATATTTTTATTCTATTTACACTACAAAATTCTATATTTTATTTTATTTGGTCTATAAAGTAACTAAAATCATTAAATAACACATCTTTAAAGGTTCATTGTTTTTTGCATTTCGCGTGTAGTAGGCTTATAACTAAAGACGGTTTTGCAATAAACCAAATCAAATTTAAAAATTTTATTATTATTTCTAAAATAAAAACAACAGTTTTGATTTAGTTTTTGTATGGTGATGACGTTACGTAAATTCCTGATATATTTTAAAACAACGTTAATTATTTTATGTAAATAAATATTTTTTTTCAATTTTCTTAAATAAATAGGTGAAATAATTTTTTTTAAATATCTTAACACCAACTGTTCGTTACCATACTATTTAAAAAGAATATATGAATATTATTTAGATAACTACATATTATTATTTTTACATTTTTAATGTAAATTGTCCGTAAATAATTCAAAAATAAATTAACGTCATCTTCCCAAGAGAGATAAATTAACACTCAAATAATTATTTCATTCAATCAATTGACTCTTAACGGATGTTCTAGGATGGTTTATTTAAGTTAAGAAATTAGAAAAAAATTGCTTTTAAAAAATTGCTTTCGTCACTAGGTACAAAAGTAATTTGTATAGATTTTTTTATCACTAGTGACGAAAATGAAATTTTCGGTGCAATGAACAAACATCGACAGTAGATTTTTAAATGGGTAGTAGAACAAATAGCTTTCCATGCAAATATCACTTTAAATTTGAATAGAAATTTTAGCAATTGTAAACTTTTACCATAATTTGCTTGAACATAAAATACGATTTTTATTTGCTATATGTTTAATTAACAAAGACTAATTAAAATATTAACCGCAACCAAAAATTTAGCACCAAAGTGTCATTTTGGGTCAGTTTGTGGTAAATACACTTCTTCTTATGAGTCATATTTACGGTTATATATTTTTCATACTAAACGACAAAGTTTTTCAGTACAAATTATGAATATTTCAGACATGTATAAATTTAAAATGAATTAAATTTTCTAAAAATAACTTTGTTTGGTTCATTTGCAATAAAGTTTTTTGGGAAATTTTAGAATGAAAGGAAATTATTCGTTATTCTTTGTTAAAGTTTGAACCAAAAAAATTAGATTATAGTATGATTTTGTTTATCTCTATGTATTCATTGAAAGCTGATTTAAATGCTTAGGAGGAAAGTAAATAAGTTACAAAACAAATAGGTAGTGTTTTTGCTTGATTTGAAATTTGTATTCGTTTTCAAGACCAAACTTATTATTTAATTTTATTTATGAGGTTTATAGAAATAAATTATACTAAAAAATTTATTATCGGCATATTTTTAAATTGTTAATATATACAACAACAACAACAAAATTATGGCATTATAAATTGGTCAAAAAAATGTTGTCAAGTGTGTCAAAATAAAGATTTTATATTTATTTTTTTACCCAATTTTTTGGAAAAAAAATAAAATTAATTAGTTATATGAAATGAAATTTTATTATTATTATAGAGAATTATGGCATTATAAGTTTGTCAAAAAAATGTAATTGAACATGAATTTGGACATGGACATTTTTGAATTTGTTATAGTTTTTGAAATATTTTTGGAATTTTGAAAAAAGTTTGTATTTTTGATTTTGTAATAATTTTTGCAATATTCTTAGAATTTTGGAAAAAGTTTTAATTTTTGTTTTTGTTATAACTTTTGCAATATTTTTAGAATTTTGAAAAAAAAAATAGAATTCGTTTATATATAATTTTAAAATTTTGGAAAAAGTTTCAATTTTTGATTTTGTAAGAATTTTTGGAATATTTTAAGAATTTTGAAAAATTTAAAATGTTTGATTTTATCATAATTTTGGAAAAGTTTCAATTGTTATAATTTTTGCAATATTTTTAGAATTTTGGAAAAAGTTTGAATTTTTGAATTCTTAAGAATTTTTGGAATATTATTAAAATTTAGAAAAAGTTTAAATTTTTGATTTTGTTCTAATTTTTGGAATATTTTTAGAATTTGGAAATAAAAATAGAATTTTTGAATTTTATATATATTTTTAGAATTTTGAACAAAGTTTCAATTTTTGATTTTGTTATAATTTATGCAATATTTTTAGAGTTTTTGAAAAAGTTTTAATCTTTGACTTTGTAATAGTTTTTGAAATATTTTTAGAATTTTGTTTGAAAAAAGTTTGAATTTTTGATGTTATTTAATTTTTACAATAATTTTGGAATTTTGAAAGAAATATGAATTTGTGATTTTGTAATATTTTGTCGAAACGCTAAATGGAGAGGTTTTGAGTAGTTTTCTGATTGTATAATATTTTCACTAAATTATGTCAATTTATGATCTGTTATAATTATCCAACAACGTACGGATGTTTCGTGTTAGTTTTGTAATACATATCTAAATAGAGATAACAAATACATGTACTTTAACAAAACGTTATGTTGGATATACATCGCTGCTCAAAACTAATGCCATGTCCTTATGAATGTTTCTTGCCGAAAACTATATAAAAATCCTTAACCCAGACCGAAGACTTGATATCTCAGAGTGGTGAGATTTCAGCCCCTTCATATTTTATAACTTTTCTTCGTGAAAATAAAACAATTTCAGAAGCTCATGTATTTCCTGAATTTAAACACAACACATTTCTACTGCCTTATAACTGTGTACACAACTATGCTGATTTATATTTCGTAGAACTAATACAACACAGATTGAAAACTTATCTAACAACCATGACAACCCAAGCACAACCTTATTTTTCATTTTTTTTTCAAAAACGGCGGGGCTAACTTCAACTCAAAAAAATTATTTTAGCGTTATAAAATGTTTCAATTGGTGGCATGAAAGTTTTTTATGAGTCCAGCACATCCACATCCTGCACATCTCGAGCACAATAAAACCATTAAAACCCAACCTTCGTTTATAATTTTTTGCAAAATTACGGGGCTATAACATTTTGAAAATTGTTTTAGCGTGTCAACTTTTTTCCATTGGTAGTATGGAATTTTATCTGAGTAGCACATCCGTCCAGCAATACTTTAGTTTTTTATTTTTTCCAAAATGGTGGGACTAAGTTACAGGACATTCTTTCCACGACTATCTACAATTTAAAAAAATGTGTGAGCCTCATCCAAATAAGCTCACGACTGAAGTGAATCCTCTTTAGATGTAGATGTGATTTGAATATATATAAACAATTTCACTGATATTTAGTGCTGTGTTTAATAAAGGGCGGTAAAAGAAAACAACAATTATTTAATGATTTCGAAATAAAAATCACTCCGGAAAAAGATCTATATTCTTTGCTCACAGTATTAACAAAAGTGAATTGATAATTGCAAATTTAACCAGACGATGATTTTTTGAAAATCAAAACCGGTCGTGAATAAAATAAGCGAATAAAAAATTAGTGTGTGTAATTAATAAACAAATTTATACATGTAAAAACATTAAATAAGGTTATTAAGTATACACTATACATACATAAATACATATAACAACAGGATTGCTCCCAACATGTAAAAAATCAAATCAAATACAATACGAACAAATACATGAAAAAACATTAAAAATATAAATGCTTAAACACATAAATTATATTTATAATTAACGTTACATCTCTAGCGTAACAAAAATTTCAAACAAATACGTCGCTAAAGAAGCTTCACTTCAAAAAGTAAAATAAAAATATTTTCCCTGTTTATGTCGCCAAAAACTATTTGAACAGACATTAGCAGAATTTAATATAATAAAATAAATTAAATACTATATAAGTATATGCTATTTGAATATGTGAAATGAATATGATAATAGAGTGAACACAACTGGTTAGAAAAGTTATTTTACCGATCACCGTTAGAGCTCTCACAGTCTCACACTGTCTTCAGTGAAATCTTAATTTCCTAATATTTTGTTCTTATCTGCTATTAATTTATCTTAATTTGACTCAACCGTAAATTTATCGTTTTTTCCAGGTCGATCATACACAGGATTTAATGAGGAAATAATCTGGGTAAGTATAGGAATGAGCATCACAATAGCTATTCTAATAAGTTTAGCCTTATGTTACATAGCACGAGAGAAATGTCAAAAAAGAAGAGAATATTATATAACAGTTTAAAATCAAACCATTAATGAATTCTTGTAAATTAAATAATATTTTATAAACTAAACGTGATACGCATCTTTATCATTCAAATGTGATTATTTATGATTTTTGTATATAAAATTAATTTTATGTTTAAAGTTTTAAATCATGTTCCAGTTTAAATATAATTAACTAGTTTTAAGAACAATTACTATGTTGAAGCAAAATTTTGTTATTCAAAATAAAAAATTATGAAAAGTTTATAATATTAATAACAAAAATCTATAAATTAACAAAATATTATCTTGCAAATTTAAAGAATTTATTTTAAGTAATATTAATAATTTAATATAAAAAATTCACAAAATCGAAAAACCGTAAAAAACGATAATATGTTAAGTATAATTGAAAGACAAAAAAATAATTCATGATTTTAGACATCTGAATTTGACATCTTCGATAAAATGGGATCAATTTTTTACATACAGTTTTATTCAATCTTAAATTAATCAATTTTAAATTACGTATCGTAATTTTAGAATAAGATTTGTTTATGATGTTATATTTTTTAAATTAATGTCCATATATAAATTTTGTTGTGAAAGTGAGTTGTAATGGATAGTTATAGAGTGAGTTATTAGAGAAAGAGTGAGATAAAGTTGGGCTAAAAATATTATAGGTTCAAGCTTGATTGATTGATTAAAAGGTTAATCAAAGATTTTGAATAAATTAATTTATAAGTCAATGGATCAATTCATAATCTTTATTCATCATCGTTTCGAGTGTTTGTGTAACTTATTTTATTTTTATTACTAGCTCTCAATGTAGGGGGTTCGACCGATTAGAACGGGTAGGGGATAATTCTAAGTTGAATAATGTTCTTCCGGTGACCAACAAGCTATGGATTACCGCCGAAAATATTTGATACTCCGTAAACATTAATCGTAATGAATATACAACTTCTGTTTATACTATATTAAACGTACAACGTACAAACACATTTTACGCTCCGTCCTTGTCCAAAAATCACATTTTCACGGTTGCTTAAATTCACTAACATCCTTACTCTAATAATAAAAATAATTAATGCCTGTATATTCATGTACAGTGTTTTAAGAAATAAGATGGTAACGTTCAAAATTTGATTTTTTCCATAATATTTTGAGTTTAAATTTTTCCCCTTAGAATATCGAAAGAAACCTTAAAAGCTCTGATATACCCAAAAATACAAATTTTAATATACAAAACTAACAAAAGCTAACGAAGTATGGATCTGCTTTATGATGGGTTTGCAGGTAAAACAATCGGCGGACAATTTAAACCACTTTTGAAACTGGAAAACTAAAATATTAGAAATCGTTTAAGTGGTATCCCCATTTTTATAAACTCCTATAATTTATCAGAAACTATAATTAATTTATCATAACTCCTATAATTTATCATGGAATGAACTTTGTAGTCGATAAAAACGACAAATTTTTAAATATTAGAGTTCAATTTTTATTCTATATTTACGTACAAGTTCTTTGTTAAACGTTTGCTGTATTTGCTAAATAAAAGTTTAATTTAATTTAATCTAACAACTTGATTCAAATTTTCCGGCCCGAAGGACCAAATAAATTCTTATTTTACAATTTCTCGGCTTTGTATATTCATGATGGTAGTTTTAAATTTTATTTCATGTAATAAACTTGTGTATCACTATCTATCTACGTGCTATTATTAACACAAAAGTAGATTCATTTCATTTGGAGCACATTTCCTCCAACAATATCGTTATTGAAGGGTATAGCTATGTTGATTTGCTAATAATTTTAATTTCAAGTTAGTTGTTTTTAATTTGAGCAACAATCTTATGTACTATACTTGATAGTTTAGTATAATTTGTAAACTTTGAGGAAAAAGATGCATCGTCCAACGCTTTTTTAAAATTACTTAAATCTTCTAACGAATTATCTTGTTTCTTAGAGTTTGTGTATCTACAATGGGCTGTGTTATTATTTTAAAGAAGATCTTGTTGTGCTCGCACACTGGTTTTGGCGTACACTGAAAAAAAAGTTGAAGTAATGATAACCTCATCTCGAAGTTGGCAGTTTATTATTCATGCAAAGAAAAATTATTTGCAAACAATTTTCAAACAATCGAGATTGGGACAACTACACGATAACATTTTGCTAACAACAAAATGACGTTTATTTAAAATATAAAGTGTTATATCCAATATAACAGTAGTTGAATAAAATTAAAATCTATTTCCCTGAAAAAAATTTTCTTTGGCCTTATATCATGAATTTGTCATTTTAAAATTTAAGTATTTGAGATTAATTGAACTTTATTTTATTTTCACATAAGTATTTATTTGATTGTCTCAACTTCATCGTTTTATAATTGTAGAGTTGTTGAAACAATTTCGTAGTTTCATTCGTTATATCTGACCGCACGGTGAGGTTGAGACAATTGCACTTCGATTAGAAATAGGACATATTATTTTCAGTGTACTGTTCACTTCATGTCACGCAAAGCTTCCAAAGTTTTTTAAAAAATTGCCTCTTATTGTTACTTAAAATGAAGTTTTGGATGCTGAAAAGTTGTGCAATCTAAAAAATAATCATTTAGGGAAATAATCTAATAATTCTTACGATTTATTGCAACATATGATCACTGCAGGGAGAATTCTGCACCTGCGTGGAAATTATCAGAATTAATTACCCAAGGGTGGAAAAAATTTAAAATAATTTTACATATCACCGAATTTATCACCAGTTGAGGGAAATACGTTGCAACAAAAAGAAGTGAACTTCAACTTGGAATATCTCCAAGCAACCACAATCTAAAACACAAATTATTAAAAGCAGGGCTGGGGAGCCGGAGTAATATTAACTTAGCTCCAGCTCCGGCTCCGGAGCTGATTTTTTAAAGGAAATTTATGGCTCCGGCTCCGGCTCCGACTCCTATAATACGAATTCAATTTTGGGTTTTTTTTAATTTATTTCCAAAAAAATCTTAACAAAAATAACCAAACTTAGAATTTAAGTTTATAAAAATTAAGTATTTCACATTTATTGAAATTAAGTAATTCACATTCAGTATTTTTACATATAATATTAAAAAAAAAAATTAATAAAAATATTGAGATAATATGATAATAAAAATTTAACATCAAAATTCAAATTGAATTCGTTCTTAAGAACAATATAGCTACAGTCAAGTCATCCTTCATTGATGCTCGAAGATCCGAACGTATAATGCGAAGTGCAGAAAATAAACGTTCCACGCTAACTTGGGTTGTAGGCAATGCAGTTACCGCATAGGCCACTTTTTGTATTATTTTGGGTAACGCGGTATAGCCTCAATTACGTTTATTTGAAATGACCGATCTATTTTTTCTACCTCATTCAAAGCACTAGAGAATTCATTTTTAAATTTAGAGATTGGACTTATTGCTATATTCTCATTTTCTGTATCAGTTCGACGACGTTTAGCTTGTTCAACATCAAGTTCAACTCTTCAAAATCTGCGTTATCATTATTAGCTTAGGAAGCGGAATTTATTGAAATCTGACTCGGTATTGTAATAGGTGGTTCATTTTGTTCATCTACATCTAATATCATTTCTTCCCGTTCCATCCTGACTGCTATATTAATTAATGCTGCCTTTCCTTTTTTAAGTTGCTCCTCGCTTAAAGTAATGCGGTACATTGGGTCAACGTATATGGCTGCCAATAATACATTGCTATCAAGCAGTTTTATCTCCCTATTTGGCATAGATGTTTGAATTGCTTTTGCTATGGAACTTCCATTTTGCGACAATTTAAAAATAATCGTTTTCCATTCTTTCTAAAATGTGCCAAGGGTTAAATCCTGAATCATTAGGTAAGTACTACCTCATCTAGTTTGTTGGTCGATTATTGCACATTTTTTTGCTCGACGATTCAATATCGCATTAATTTTAGATGTTCTTGCAACAGCTACAATTTGGCGTAACTTTAATATTAAAGCATGTGCATATTTTTCTTTCAATCCATCACGAATGGCAAGCTGTAACGTATGTACTGCACACCGCATGTGCTCTATAGTTGAAGTTGAACTATATGTTATGCTACCCATCATAACATCTTCCAATTCATTTGATAAGCTTTCACTGTCACTGAAGTTGGTGTCACTATTTTCTATATCGGCAATTAGAGAAATGTCACGCTGGTCCTCAATATCATCTTCAGTGGAATCTGCATTAAGTTTATCTATTGTGCTTATCATGTTGGAGGCATTATCTGTAACAATCGCTAAGACGCGCGTCTTACTTATTTTAAATTCCTTAAGAACTTTTTCAACTAATTCCCGTCTAAATTCACTTGTATTTTGCGCTTCTGTTTTTCTTAGTGCTAACGTTCGTACAGTTACTATATTATTATCATTTACAAATTGAACATTTATACCAAAATAGTTGCTTCATTGCCTAGTGCAACTATCCATTTTCAGATAACAAAATTTGTCGCCTAACATTTCTATTAATACATTTTTCTGTTTCTTAGCTTCTTCTATAACCATATTTCTAATATTATGCCTTTCTAGCGAAACTCCTAATTTATTTGCAAGTTCTCCATTTAACCCAACAAATGCAGATGAAGAAAATAATGTGAGTGCTACTCCATTATTAACTACCATTTGAATTAAACCCCTTTTAAAATTTTCTTTTGTCATTGATATCGTGACTTTTTCGCTTGCGAAATATTTTAAAAGTGAAGATTGTTCACTTGTTGAAAGTCTTGATTTAGCGACAGTATAGTCTTTCGTTAGTTTATCTTCTTCAGTGACAGAATCAAATATATTAATATGATATCTTTGTAAATGACGCTTCAAATTATATGTTTTATCAGCTAATTTCAAATTGCATATAATATCATCTTTTTCTATTTTGCAAATCCAAACATTTTCCTCCTCAGATTTTTCAAAATATTTAAATACAGCTGATTTTTTAGTCATATTGTTCATTAGAGTATTAAATTTAAATAAAATGAAACTGAAATATTAATTAACAAGTTATCAATAAAATAATATTTTGCTAATAACCATTACAATTTTATACCTGAATTATAATTGATTCTTATAGGTTTAGCAAATTGAACATTAACTTTATAAAAAAATAATACTTACACTTTATTTTTGATAGTCTCACTTTTAAAATGTTATTCTGTTTAAATGTTCTATTTGTTTTTTTTTCACACACTACCACTACTGCTCAGCTCAGTTAAACAATGCCTACTAAATTATTTTATGTCGAGTTCTTTCGGACCAAAAAAAGGCAAAAACAGCAAAAAATAGAAATGGAAAATAGTAGTTTAATCAATGAGTGAATAATGAAGTAGTTTATTCTCAAGCAAAAGTTTAAAATTTGAGCGAGGCACGAGCGAGAATTTTAATTTGCGAGAGAATAAAATTCATTATTCACGAATCGATTACAATACTTTATTCTCTGACAAAGATTTTATTATAAAAAGGAATTGTGTATTATAAAAAATAAAAACATTTTCTTCAATTAAAACAATAAATCTTTATTGTTTTAATTGATAAATCAAATTTCTTAATAAAAAAACCCTGATGATAAAAAACGCCCTTCTCATACAATCAACCAAGTTCAACTAAACGAAATAAGAGAATTTATTAAAATTTGATTTTTGAACAAAACTTATCAAAGCAATTGTGATTATAATTTGAAAATAATTTTAATGAAATCAAAACAATTTGACCAATTGGAATCATACCAATTGAATAAAATTTTCATTAGGCAATAGGTTAAGTTCATTAGGTTATAGGTTAGAAAACAATACAATAATACATACTATTATTATCGAAAAAACATACAAATAAAGCTGATATAATTAAATGGAAGAGAATAAAAGTATTTCCTTCTTTTTCTCCCGTTACTAACTTAGTAACGGGAGAAAAAGAAGGAAATACTTTTTTCCATTTCTATTTTATGCTGTTTTTGCCTTTTTTTGGTTCGAAAGTAAATTGTAATTATTTTTGTTACTATCCGCAGCAAATTAAATTTCGGGGAAACACCAATTTAAGAAACAAAATTCGAAGAAAAAATTCGATATACGAGAAAAAAGTTTTAAATGTTTTATTTCAGTTTGTGTTGCGAACGGGGCTGAGGAGCCGGAGCAATCCAAATATGGCTCCGCTCTGGCTCCGGCTCCGACTTATCAAAAATTGCCTGCTCCGTGGCTCCTGGCTCCTGCTCCAGCTCCAGCTCCCCGGCCCTGATTAAAAGGCGAAAACGTTATTTCACATCAACAAAAAACACAGGTGTGCACAATATAACTTCCTCACCCTACAATTCCACATTTAAAGTAAAGAATGATAGCTCAACTAACTTGTCTATGATCAGTGAACAAATCCAGAAGTAAATACAATAACCGCTGCGGCTGCTACACTATGCATTTATTCATATGAAAAACTTTCAACCGACGAAAAAATGCAAGTCATTGCCACTCATGTTACATTGTATTCAGTTCAAATACACTGACTTATCTCAACGAGCAATAAACGGAGCGATATTTCTCACTTGTTTTTTAAAGCAACAATTACTGGAATCAGCGATCTCACTACCAGTTCTTGCAATAAAATACCATATTTGAAATCCGCTCCATTGCTTCAGGTTTATTCCGAAGTAAATATCACTACTCCAATTTTGTTACATTCTTAGATATTGAACCGAGGTGTTAGTTAGGAAAATTTAATTTGAACGATTGCAACGATGCATGTGACTTTAAAACGTCTTAAAATCTGTGACGCTCTAGGTAAATTTGCCTGTTATCTTATAATATCCAAATCAAAGACTGTTTCGATCAAAAACACTTTAAATTTCGGGATGGAATTAAAGGGATCCTTGGTATTATGGGCTTGATTGGACAAGATCGGAAATAAAAGTTTCTTCTATATAAAAGATATTTGCATGAAAAAACTCGTAGATAATATTGATGTGCCTTAACGCTGACTCAAATCATTCCTTGTAGCTACACAGATGTTTATGGAACAATATTAAACAAAAAATATCATAACATATTCATTCTCAAATTTTACTGCCTCACTCGTGTGAATGACAACAATAATATCATTTTGTGTTCGTTATACAATATACTATTATGAACACCTCATAGAGGATGTTAGTGTGAAACCTCTATTTCCTAACAGGTATTTTTATGTTGTAACACAAATTTGAATCTCACAACATTTTATATAAAAAAGATCAAAAAAACTATGACAAAACCGTTACTTTGCAATAAATACAGGACATGGAAGAGGATTACCCAAAAATATATTGTTTTGGAGATAACAGTTTTAACCAAAAACGTGACATGCAAAACATTTTTTAAACAGAATCAAATATACGTACATAGATGCCCGAAATCTATGAAATTTTATATATATGTTTATTCTTGTGGAAAGAAAATTTCGATTGGAAAATATAAGTTCAAAGAATTGTATATTTTTGTAGTGTAAAAACCTCTAACGGATCATAATTCATTTTTCCTTCCTTTCTAACGATTGTTTGCTCATGTTTTGAATTGTTAACATGTTAAAGTTTCAAAGAAAATAAACTAATATCATCACGTTTTCAAGTTTCGACAATATTTATGTATAACGGTTTTAAAATTGGATTCAATATTTCAACATAACAATGTTATTTATTTAGCGTATGGTTTTTATGAAACATTAAAAAACAAAAATAAAACTTAAAATAGATAGATTTTTCTATCAAATCTACCTAAAACAAAACATGAATATACATTAAATGAGCTTACAATCAATTTGATTGCGCGTCTTTTAGTTAAAAATTAAAAAGTAAAATATTTGAGCATTGGGCAGTACATTTGAACATTAGATGTTTACATCGAGTTAGTCTATCCATACTACTACATTGGGAGTTGCCAAATGGATGTTTGAGATGTCGCCATTGTATCCTCGAATTGGACACACAGTTGCAATGTGTTTTATGGTTTGTTGTGGAGCGCCGCAGTCACATTGAGGAGACTCTGAAATTCCCCACTTGTAGAAAGAATCAGCACAACGTCCATGATTCGTTCTTATTCGGTTTAGTGTAGTCCAGGTATGACGTGGCAAATCGAAACCAGGTTGACTAGAAGTCAGGTTAGTAATAGAAAGCCCAAGTGTATTGCAATGATGCCAGGAGGTGTCCCAGGCATCCAAGATATTAAAATTACGTGCCAGCAGGTTGCTGGCAGTTTTATGTGGAGGCTTTCTTGACTTCAATCGACAACGAGTGTGGTCACCGTATAGTATTCGTGCAATTGTAACGTGATGTTGTTGGTTACCTTTTCATATTCACGCATGAGCGCATGCGAGCGTCTGAGTGCAGGTGGAGCGATATAGCTTAACACAGGGAGCCAAGGTGAAGGAGTAGACCTGATAGTACCACTTATAGTACGCATTGTTGCATGCAGCTGGCAGTCAACTTTTTCAGTATGTGTGCTATTCAACCAGACTGATGCGTCGTACTCAGCTACTGAGTAAACCAGATTTGGAGCAATTGTGCAGAGGGTAGCTGGAGTAGCACCCCATATCGAACTTGCCAGTTTGTGCAATATATTGTTTCTCGTTTTAAATTTTTTTCTCTAGGTGGAGTTTAAAAGAAAGAGTTCTATCGAGAGTAATGCCCAGGCACTTTGGCTGTTGATTGTATTTAATAACAGTGCCGTTAAATAACACTGATGATTCGTGTTTTGCCAGTTTGATGTTTAAGTGGAAACAATAACTCTCGGTTTTACTTAGATTAGGAAATAAACTCCACGTTCGAAAATAGTTATTCATTATCGCCAGGTCAGTTGAGAGCAAATCTTCCAAGAAATCTCCCATGTCTTTATTTTGAGTGGCCAGGGTCCAATCATCAGCGTACCCAAATTTCTTTGATGTTGTGGCAGGAATATCATGAATGTACAGATTAAAAAGTATTGGCGCCAGGACAGAATCCTGAAGCATACCATTGTTAAGCATTTTGGACCTACTACAGGAATTATTTAGATGGACTTTTAATACACGATTACTCGGCATGTTGTTAATTAAACGCGAGATAGTGCTACAAGGTATTGCATTGAACAGCTTATATATAATACCAATTCGTCAGACCGTGTCATATGCTGCAGTGAGATCGATGAATACTAACCCTGTTTTTATTTGGTTTTGATACCCAGCTTTGATGTAGGATGTTAAAGCGAGCAGTTGGTCAGTGCAACTGCGATTGGGACGGAAACCAGCTTGCTTGACTGGGATCTGGTCATTCAGATACGGTTGTATATGAGCCGTTCTAACAATTTGTAGCAGGTGCTCAAAAGGGCAATCGGACGATAGCTTCCTTGTTCATTAGATGGTTTACCTGGCTTAAGTATCACTATCACTTTTATAGTCTTAAAATGTTTTGGAAGATTGCCGGTTTCAAGGATATTCGAGAAAAATTTAGTTAGCCATTGTTTTACATTTTTTCCAGCATTTCTAAGAAATTCTGGAAAAAGACCATCGTACCCAGCCGCTTTTCCGTTTTTTGTTTGTAACAGAGCTGAATCTAGTTCTTCGCTACTAAAAGAGTTCGCATACTTCGATGGAGAAGAGCAATTGCGCTTCATTTTTCTTAGTTTACGTTTAATTGTTCTTTTGTGAAGGCGATTAATAGAAGAACGAGACATGTTTACGATATGATTCGTAATATCCTCTGGATTTATTTCATTGTTAGTACGAGCAATTGAGTTTGAGCCACCCAGCTTCCGTAGGAGACTCCAGGTTTGCCTGCTTGAATGGGAAAAATCTATGTTTTCAACAGCGCTAATCCATTTTTGCTTTCTGGTGGCGTCCAGTGAGTAAATTAAGTCATCAGTCAAGTCTGGCTCACCACTAATAAGGTTCTCCTCATATAATTTATCGCTCTCTCTCTACTCCAGCCAGGAATGCATTTTTCACGGAAGCCTCTTGGGATGCATTTTTTTGCAGTTGAGATGATGGCTCCAACGAACCTATCGTAGTTTCTAGGAATAGGTTGGATCCAGCGAATCACTGCATCCAACTCTAACCTATATTTATCCCAGTCAGCTTTGTTAAAATTCCATCTAGGTTGAGGAGTAGAGTTAACAAGTGGTATTTGGATTCCTACCTCAAGAATTACTCGACGACGTTGAGAGCGTGGAAAACCTTGTAAAACAGCCCTAGATATTGAGATAGGGTTACGTTTTTCGTTTTGTGTGGAAAAACAAAGGTCGGGATTGTAATCACATCGCTATCTTGCAGATCTAAAGGTTTTCATGTCTTACACATCATATACCAGGAACATGTTGTTACCATTCACCCAGTTCATCAGTTGTATGCCATTGGGGTTGTTGTTTGAGTAGGACCACTGGGTGTGATGGCTATTAAAGTCACCAGCATATATTGAAGGGTGGTGAAATAATGGTAGAGTAGCAGCTGGCCATCTTGTATTTGGAGGCTTGTATAAGTTTAAAATCTTCGTGTCTGATATATCAACAACAATAAGAAGTATATCGTTATCCGTCTGTGTAAGTACATGGGTGCAGTTCATGATTTCTGACTTAACATACGTGGCAGATCCATATGCTTGATGGTAAATAGCACTAAACGACGTTGATGTCGAAATCTTTTAATACTCTTTGTGAATGTTCGGTTTTTGACTTGCTTATGCCTTCAATGTTCAATTGCAAAATACGTGTTGTGCCTTAGCGGTGGTATCGTAACATAATCAGAATTGGGAAAAGGTGAAACAAAAATAAAAGTCTCTTGTAGCTTTTCCACTAATTCAATTATTTTTTTTTGATTTAATTCAAACTGTTTGTTAATTTAATATATTTTGGTTTTTTTACAAATATCATGATTTACTTAACTCTAAAAACAGTTAGTAAGCTTTCACAAAATTAGGTGAAAAGAAAACTTAAATGTTAAATAACTCGAATCACTCCTTTAGTCTACTGCTTAACATAACAAACACAGTTCACTGTTTTAATTTTTAAGCAAGAACTTTTACCTTTAATTTCCAAAAAACTTTTGAACACAATTCTATTTTAATTTTTAAAGTACAACTCTACTGATACTTTTAATTCAACTCACTATATTTCTAAAAATCAACTCAACTATCTGAATTCAACTCAACATAATACTAAAATTTACTTTAATTTATATAAAAAAAATATTATTTAAGTTTTGCATTTTTAACTAAATAATTATAAACAAAAAATATAAACAAAACATTTAACTTTTTTAATGAGGAAGATATTTATTGCAGAGTGTTATGTTTTTTCATGGTTAGTTTATATTTTTTGTTGTTCCGTTTTTTATAAATTTTACCAAGCTAATGGTTTTACTTATAAATGACAGAATTTGAGATTGTAAAGAGGCCATTAGTTGACATTGGCTCTTTACATACGGACTGAGGGTCCAATATTTTTTGTCTTATGGTGCTGAAAAGTACCGTTGTTATTGTGATTTTGATTTTGGTTTATGTTCATTTTTTTTTTTGTATCACAGCCAAAAGTTCAAAATGAAATATTTGGCTACCAAATTGAAATAGACTATTAGCGTAGCCCAGGGTGTAGCGCGAAGCTTATCTATTAACACACCCCTTAACAATGTTGAAATAATATGTCATTATAAAATATAAAGTGAAAGAAAATTTTTCACTGTCCCATTTAAAAAACGGTAGACATATCAGGCGTGTTTTATTTGCCAAATTACACTAACAATTACATGTATCCAATTCCAAAATGTCAAAACTCACAAATTGTTGGTTTTGAAAATCTGGAATAGCGGTTCATCACCAACTGTGCACCGTTTCAATTTTTTACATCTATAGGTTGTCAGTATATGGAATTTTGTTTACATTTTTTCTAATTCGGCATTTGGTGTTTGACATTTGTTGATTGTTTTGATGCTAATAAATATGCACGTCCATTGAGAAATCTCATGGATCAGAATTTTGACATTTACAGTTGATTTGTTGACATCTACATTTTATATTTTCTGTACAAATTCTACCAACCTCTAGAAAATAATATGTGTACAAATCCCATTCTTTGGTTCGTTTTATTTGAAATCTGTTTTTTTACAGTTCAATACGAATTCCGGTTGGGCAAATAAAACACAGCTATCGAAAAATATAAACGGCATTAAAAACATAAAAAAGATACGAATAAATATAAAAATTCTTCATAATTTGCCAAGTGATCCAACGCATTTTTCGCATATCATACTTGCTTGAATAAACAAACGCTTTTCTTCATGGGAAATTTTGTGTAATTGTATTTGGTGAATTGTGTTTATTGTGGATAAACAAAACAGAGAAAAAAAAAACAAAACATGGAAAGCTCAAAATTTTTCTTCAACAAATAAATTTACAAATAAAAAATTCATTGTTAAAGATAAATATATGTTTTTATTTTAATGTTATGGCATTTTAATTTGACAATTGACTCAATGTGGTGATATTTATTTATTACTTTTTACAACATCTATGAAACTTCTTTGGTGGACTAGGTTTGCATTTTAAAGATTTGCTTACTCAAATTTTATACTCGAAACCCTACGTATGGATGACCCTAATTTGTTTAATTCTTACATTTCACTTTCTTCAGAAATTTGTTGGTAACAATTTCACTCCACAAATCATACTATTTGATTCGTTCGGATCAAAAACAACTTTTTCATTATTCCACACACCTAACCCCTTAAAAAGACAGAGTTTCGAATATCAGACCAACTCCTTTTATTTACGTTCAATATATTTTCTGAATATTCTCTTGTGTTTTTTGTTAAATTGGGTTTCCATTAATGTGTGTTTCACAAATTATTTGCTTCATCAAGTATGGAGTGGTGGAAAGATGGGTGATTCAAATGGGAACAATTTAGTTTTATAATATTTCAAAAATTAAAGGGAAAAAATGGAAAGGTCAATCAGAATTCAGAATACACCGTTGAATCGTGTCATCCGACTTGATCAACCAACATAAGGCAGCTTTATATTTTGTGAAATATTTACTAGATTTCCTGCTTCAATGTTTGGTCCACCACATTAAAGTAAATAGTATATTATGCTACAAAAGATGAAAGCTTCGCTTGTTGAAAAATGTTTCGTAAGCAATAAGTTATCAAAATAGAATACGACAACAAAACAGGCAAAATTCATATTATTTTATCACGGTGCTAGGGCCATGATTCATGTATAAAAATTGTCGTTCAGATAAAAAAATATTTGCTCTGATTAGTTAAGGGGCGGTAACAATTATTTTACTGTACGACAATATGTTTGATCGTACGACAGAAATAACATCTTAAAGATTGTTCTATTTTTGAGAGATATAAGAACATAACCTAGAAAATTTTACATTTTAGAAAAATTAATCTTAAAAGTAAGATTTATCAATAATTAATTACAATTAAATTAATTTCATTATTTAATTACATTCCAATTAGTTTGTTTATTAATAATACTCATAGATTTAGGCGATAATCAAAATAAAACTATAGAAAATTGTCAAGTGTCAAAATAATCATATTAATTTAATTGTAATTGATTATCTGTAAAACTGACTTTTAAAATTCATTTTTCAATTATGACAAGCAAAATGTTCTAGGCTATGTTTTTATGTCTTCCACAAATATAGAGCAATGCTTAAGATATTATTTTTGTCGTACGATCAAAAATATTTTCGTACAGATAAAATAATGGTACCGCACCAATCAGAACGAATATGATTTCATCATGAATCATGAATCGTGGTCCTTTCTTTGATTTAAAGATCTTGTCAAATTATAAGAAACTATATCAACTTCAATTTGCAAATTAGCGACATTCATTTTACCCTAGTGGGAAACACATTTTAACAGAGGATTAAACCTGCATGAAAATAGACTTTTTATAAGCTGTCGTAGAAAAATTGGGGTTGATTCACTTTCAAAATGATCCACAATTAGACAATTATTGGCGCTAAATATTTCTTTTTCTATATTTCCTGCTTGTTCATGTTCAAATTTAAAAGACAAGTTTGTTGAACTGTAGTTGCTTTTATAAGTTTAAGACCAAAATCTTAATAATACTGAGAAAAAAGTCAAATTTCTATATTACTAAGAATCGCCCAGTGGCCGAAATTCGGCCATTGTAAATAGAAATTGTAAATAGTCCTCCTAACCAAATAGCTACAACACTATTTCCGGGTTTAATTAATTGATATAGATTGATTTTGAATTGTGAAACAAATAGCATGAAAAAAAAACAAAATAACCGAATAAAAAACTCAAAAAACTCAAGTATTTTTCGACACATCTCTACTCAAGACCTTTCCTACAATATACATATTGCCACACTTTTGATGGAGCAAATATTTTAAAATTGTACCGCAAAAATATTGCTTGCGTATTTGTATATAGATAGATATAGATTTTCAATTGTGAAACAAATAACTTGAAAAAAAGAAACAAAATAACCGTACAAAAAACTCAAAAACACAATTATCACATTTACACAAAACACACCTAAATTTTAATTTATTATTTTTTGTCGTGTGTTAAACATTGATAAAAAGAACAATTATCACATTTCTGCCATTTTGTCTGAAAAAATCGTCAAAATTCAAAAAAAGTATATTTCGACACATCTACTACTCAAGACCTTTCCTACAATATACATATTGCCACACTTTTGATGGAGCAAATATTTTAAAATTGTACCGCAAAAATATTGCTCTCGTATTTATATATAGATAGATATAGATTTTGAATTGTGAAACAAATAGCATGAAAAATAAACAAAATAACCGTACAAAAAACTCAAAAAACACAACAAGTGGGATGGGGGTGTGACCATAGAGGCCACGCCAAGAACTTCCCGTAAGATTAAAAACTAACCAGTTACTGGATAAGGAATACTAAAGTACCAAACATAAAAAAAACTGTACAATATAATTTAAATGCAATAAATACAAATAAAAAACGAAAAATTACAAAATAAATATTAAAAAAAAAATTTGGAAAAAAAGTCAACAAAAATTGAATATTAGCTCAATGAGGGTTTTTAAAGCCTTAAATACGCAAAATTAAGATTTATTTATTATACGACACATCAATTGCAATAATTTTTTAAATAGAATTTGAATGTGTACGTGCACTGTGCAGTGTGTAATCATATTTAAATTTAATAACATACTAACACTCAAACTGCAAACTAAAATAAGCTGTCTAGACCGATTCAGAAAGTATTGAAAGGTGAAGATATCATTAAAATGATCAATATCAAAAATGATCTCAAACACAACAACCTAAACTTATGGTAAGATAAAAGGTCAGCATTTGTTTGATGAACGGCAACCACTATATACAAGACACCTCAAAAGCAAATTTGTTCCATCTCATGTTAACTAAAAAGTTTTACCAAACATTCGGCACAAACACTTATTAACTGTGGCTGTTGTTGTGATATATTTAAAAGAATAAGATAAAGTTCTTATCCGAAAGTGACAAGATGCAAAACTACTATAAACATTACAAAAAGCTTATGCTCTAAGTTTCAACTAAATTAAACGTCAGGACTGAGTGTTATTGAAGTCTAAAAAAACAGTTGTTTAACGAACCACACACATCCTCCCCGACTCCTTTGCCAAATTTTGAAAATAGCTGATTCAAAATAATATATTTTCCATATTCAAATAAACCCAGATGCGTTTGTAGCTCATTTGCGTTTGCGTAATGAAAATAACACCTATTTTTCAAATTTTCTTAAAAAGTCAAAAAGTAAGATACCAATTGTTTATACAAACGTCATTATAAATATCTGACATGATGACAAACAAAATGGGAGGTAAATGGTCTTGATAGCATTATTTATTCTAGTAATATTTGCAAGTAGAACTCCCGAGAGTTGGTCCTGGGGAACCAAAACCTGTTTTTATAATTGCCATGAAAGGCTACGACCTTATATAGTAGACTAGGTTAATATTTGACCTAGTTTTAGTTTCCTGTATTGGAATTAGAATGTAGGTTATTGGTTTATTGTGGTTTGTTGTTGTTGTGCATGTCCCAAGCCGGTTGCTAAAGGCCTTGGAAGGTCGTCAGGTAAACTAGGTTAGTATTTGACCTAGTTCTGGTTATCTGTATTGGTAATTTCTCGATTTAAAGTGTAGGTTAGTGGTTTATTGTTATTGTGGGTTTATTGTTGTTGCTAAAGGCCTAGGAAGCATGTCAGATAGACTAGGTTAGTTCTTTTCCTGAATGTGAGTTCAAATTTAAAATTAAAACAATAAAATAATGGTACAAATGACAGATAAAACAATTTGTCACGTGTTTTTATTCATTTTTTCTTTTTACATTTTTTGCTCTAAAACTAAAATAAAACTATTTCATGATTTTATGTACATTAATTTTTATTTGATTAACCAACCCTTATTAATTTATAAAAAACTTTTTCTCTATGAGGTTTTTTTAGAACTGCAGAGATAATAGGTTCAATATTTTTTATTCGTCTATGAAATCTATCTCGATCACGTGCATATTCTTCATATTTTCCCTGTCGAGCTACTCTATATGCATAATCCCACACATACATAACGTAAAGATCTAATTTATTGTTAAAGGTAACTTTTTTTGTTTTTAACATTATAGTACTTTTTCCTTCCGAAGATGCATATAAATGTTAAGACAGTTTTTTACAGCACATCTAAAATGATTATTTGAAAGATGTATCGGACACATTGATTTAAAATTTTCAATCTTTAATAACGACGGTATGGCAAGATTTTCTATTTTAAAACTCTCAATATACTTTTCAAGGAAAAATTTTTTTTGTTCGCCTTTTACATAAATTTTTTCAGCTTGTTCTAAATAGTATTTAATAATTGATTTTATATCCACATAGTCAATGCATCCGCCATTCCAATTAAGTCCATTTATTTTATTGCCGCAATATCGATTGCTATATTGTGCTTCTTGACCTAGTTCTTCTTCGTGGTAAGGTGGTTTGAAATGATAAACGATAGGAATCAAACTTCCTTTTTCAAGTAGAGCGAGTTCTTTGACAAAATATTGTTTATCGTTTCCTCTTAGAAATTGGAGATCAACTATGAAAACACGTTTGGCCATTGTGAGACTATATAAGAGACTGTCTGTCCAATTTTCCAAGATTAATTTTATACTCGACCTCTGTTTTGTATACATATAGATTTGTATAGTTAGATAGATACTCTTCGGCAAACCATGTTTTTCCATCCGTTTACTATGATGGTTGCCGGGCCGTCTTGTTGTGGGAAATCGACTTTTATTTTTAATTTAATAAAACAAAAAAACAAATATATTCAACCTCCAATTGAGAAGATTATTTGGTGTAACCCCGATAAAGAAGCCGTCCCGAAAAATATCAAAGGACTTGAACATTATAATACTATTCCAGATTTTTGTGATAATCAAGATCCACTGTTAATTATAGTAGATGATATGATGTTAAATTCTCACGACAAGATTGTGTGCGAATTATTTACTAGAGGTTCGCACCATAGAAATTTATCTGTAATATTTGTAACTCAAAACGTTTTTCACCAGGGAAAATTTTCAAGAGATATTTCATTAAATTGTAAATATTTAGTGCTTTTCAAAAACCCTAGAGATAAATCCCAAATACTGCCTTTAGCTCGTCAAATATACCCAAAACAGGTCAACGAATTTGAGAAAGTATATAATGAAGTAACTACCTTACCATATGGTTACATTTTAATAGACCTTACTCAAGATATTAATGATATATTTAGATTAAGAAGTGACATATTTGGAAAAAATTTTTGTTTTTGTACAAAAGAGCAATTGGAGCAATTTGGTGAGGAATATGAAACGATTACAAACCAACCGTCATATATTGCACCTGTTAAAAAATTCTAAGAGAAAATTTCAAAAAGTTATAATAAAACAATGTGAGCCGAATGTAATTAAAACGATCTGTGAAATTGCGTTAAATATTTTAAAAGGTAACTGTCATTTAAATAAAAGAGCAACCAATCAACTAAAAAAGTATAAAAAGGACTTGAGATCACTCATTTGCCGTAAGAAGTCGCTCACTAGTAAAAGAAAAATTATAATTCAACGTGGTGGATTTTTACCTGCTCTTCTCGGTGCAGTTTTATCAGGGGTGATTGGTCATTTTATAAAATGAATAATACAACATTTAACAAAATGATAATATTAAAACCTGAAATATATGAAAAACTAAAGCAAAATTCAGACGTTGAACTCAACCAGTTGGATAAAAAGATGAAAAACATTTTATTAAACAAAAATTTGTCCGATATTCAGAAGTGGTATTTGTATCGTCAGAACCTATTTAAAATTAGAAACAAAAAAAGATTGTTATCTAAAATTGAAGAGAAAAAAATTAAAGGTCTGTCGGAGATTTACTTAAACGATTTTCAACCAAATAAATACGGAAAAAACTGGCACATTGGTACAAAAGTTTTTATAGGAGGTAATTCCGAACACTTGGTTGGAATTGGGACGACGTACATTCCACATAACACGGATGAATATTTGTGTGATTGGAAATCTTTTTTGTTACCAACTCTTATTCAGAATATACACCCATTTGATGGCTACTCAAGAAAAGAGGTTGAGCGTGAACTAATTTGGGGGATATATGATTTTATATCTTTGGATTCCAATTACGTGGCTGCACCTTCATCAACATCATTAGAAAAACAACTACCTGAAGCAAATGAATTTATTAAAATATGTATAAATCAACCACCACTTGAGCTAAAATTAAAGGCAGATCATAGCTACTCACTCGAAGAGTTACTGAAATCATGTTTTGATCAGATAACTGTAAAAATTAAAGATTTTAAAAAGCATAAGTCAAGACTCTTAGATTTATTTAAAACATTTCTGCAATATTTACCTATGACACCCGTAATTAAACCAGAAATGCTTTTTGTCTATACCGATATTATTGAACCAAATATGGTGGGTGATAGCACTGTGAGATGTTTAAGAACGATAAACACAAAAAATGCATTTGAAGGAATGGAAAAAGAAATTATAAATATACAATATTTTGCTGTTGAGAAAAATTTTTTTGATAATATTTCTATTCTAATCTGTGATAAATATAGTAGCAAAATTAATTTTGCAACAAGTAGTATTCCTACAAAAATTGTATTACATTTTAAAAAAGTATATAAATAAAAGGGGGATTCTATTAAACAATTTAGTGTTTTATAAAAAGCATTATGGAAGGAGTATATTACAGATACTATTTGAGTCAAACGGGGAAAGGCATTGAGGATATTGGTCCGTTGGTACATTCGACTGTACCATATCAACGAGGACGTGGCCTAGGTAGTTTTTTTGGGGGACTTTTCAAGTATTTGAAACCAATATTTTCTTCGGGGGCTGATTTACTAAAAAAGCAGGTTGTAAACTCTGGTATAAGTGCTTTATCAGATATTGTATCCGGTGCAAATATTAAGGAAGTTCTGCAAGATCGCGGTAAAGAGATTGTCAAAAGTGTAAGACGCGGGGCAGTTCAAAAACTCAATGAAATGTATGGGTCGGGAAAAAGGAAAAGAAAAGTTATAAATAAGCCGTCGATCAAAAATTTAAATTATTTTACCTCGAAACGACGTAAAGTTAGTAGGCGTAAGAAAGAAAAAGATATTTTTGATTAATTATGGTGGAATGTATGAAATCTGAATTGGATATATTTAAAGCACAACCTATTCAATCAAGTATTCTACGATCCGAAGAGGTTTCTTACAACCCTATAGCCTCATTAGATAAACCATCGGTAATAGAATTTGTTTCATTAGGTCATGGAGATACATATAGGGACTTATCTTCTACATATTTAAGATTGAAAATACGGATTTTGAAAAAAGATGGAGGGTTATGGAATAATGATAAAGGGGCAGACGGAAAAGAACTATCACAGCCAAGTGTAGTTAACAATCTTTTACATTCTCTAATAAAACAATGTAATATTCAATTAAACGGGAAAAATATAACACCATCAGACGGAAATTATCACTATAGAGCATATATTGAATCGCTATTAAATTATGGTAATGATGCTGCTACTACACATTTAGAGTGCTCAGGGTGGACATTAGATAAGGCGAACATAGAAAAATCTAATAATTCTGGATCGAAAGACCGTCAAAAATTGTATAATAATAGCAATGTTGTTGAGCTAATGGGTAAACTACATGTAGATATGTTTAACCAGCCTACCTTACTTATAAACAACGTGGATGTTCGAATTACACTAACACTAGAAAAACCAGAATTCTATTTTTTTTTCTGACGATACCGATGAATCTCAATTGAAAATTTTAGAAGCAACATTGTTTATGAGACATGTAACTGTTAACCCGAGTGTTCTATTAGCACATAACGCTGTTTTGGAAAAAAGAATGCTATATATAGTTATAAACGTGTGGAAGTAAAAACCTATACTCTTCCTATGAATACATCATCCATATCGCTCGACAACGTTTTCATTGGTCAATTGCCGACTACAATCATCTTTTGTATGACCGAAAATATTGGTTATTCAGGAAAAAGATCAAAAAACCCGTACAATTTTAAACATTTTGATATTTCTCAATTTTCGTTGAATGTGAATGGGGTACAGATACCTAATACAGCAATTGAAACTAGTTTCTCTGATGAATATAATTGTTATACCAGAGCCTACAACACACTTTTTCAAGGAACAGGGATATTCCATAATGATAAAGGTCATCAGATAACAAAAACAATGTTTAGCAATGGATTTTTTTTACTTGCTTTTGATTTAACCCCCGATGCATCAGGGAATGAAATGTGCCAAGGTCTACTTAATCAAGGAACTGTTAGAATTGAAGCAAAGTTATCAAAACCATTGCCGTCCACATTAACTGCAATCGTTTATGGGGAATTTGATGCAAACATTCAAATCGATAAAAATCGAAATATATTCACAAACCTATAAATAGGATGAAAAAGCGTGAGTCTAAATATTTTACATCATGTCTTCATCCTGTGCACTTGTCGATGTTACATTTTGTTGTAACGACAAAAACAGTTTGTTTGTGAAAGAAATTAGTATAGTAGGATTTAAAGAGCCTTGTAAGAAGTTCGTAAAAGAGTTTACTTACAAGTTTCCAACAAAAGAGCTAACAAATCAAAATATTGAAAATTATTCTTTTGGAACTGTGACTAACGAAAATATAACTAAAGAGTTTAAACAAATATTAGAAAGTTTTGATATAATCATTACCAACAAACTAATTAAAAAGAGTTTTTAGTAAATTATGTAAAGGAAGCGAGCAAAGTTTATGATCTGAGTCAATTTATTTTATGAACACTTTAGAAATAACTAACATTTTAAAATGTAACCAGCGTACAAACAAAAAATTTAAGGGGGTATTCGCTCTGGATAGAATTCCAAAAGTAAAAGAAAAACCATCTCTTTTAATCGTCAACACGGATAAGGCTAAGGACCCTGGAACACACTGGTTAGCTATTTATATTCCTAAAAAGGGGTGTATAGAATACTTTGATTCTTTTGGGCAGAAACCAACTAAACCTGAAATTTTAAGATATTTGAAGAATCATTGTTTAATTTTTAATGATAAACAGTTGCAAAGTAATTTTACAGATGTATGCGGGCAATATTGTTGTGTTTACGTTTGGTTTAGATGTTTTGGTTTAAGTATGAAAAGTTTTTTGAACCAATTCAGTAAAGTAAATCATATTGAAAATGACAGGTTGATTTTAAAACTATTTCATAAAATATTTGGAAAATACAACTTTTTACAGTCTTGTAACCCGAGAGTTAGAGGAAAGTTAAAAAGAAATGGAAATTCGACATGAAAACACGATGTCTTTATTATTAAACTATACATACTTTCTTAATAAAAACCAGACCTTTAGAATTTCTGTTGGTTTTACGGGGGAATCATTTGAAGCCACAACCATATTCCATCGTAATGGAAAAGAAGTAATTGTTCTGAAATATCGTGATTGGTGTGAATTTTACCATCTATACAAAAAGCTGCTGTGCAGTCGAACAATAAAAAATACCAAATTATGTTTACAAGCAGGAATTCAAGCTATTCGTAGTCAAACTCTTAGTGTCAACAGAGAAGAGGCCGATATATTTAACAACCTTGTTGATTTTCTTCAAGCTGTAATGATTCACTATAAAAATTCCGAACAAAATGTAAGAGCGTATGTTGAAAAATACATAAAAACCTGTGAAGAAAAACAAGTGGAAAAGTTGCATGAAGAAATTAACATCCCAAAGCAACGGATCAATGTGCAGTGTAATTTTTCTAGATTATTTTTCGAGATACCTGTAATATTAAACAATAAACTACGCAAAATTGTACGAAAATAAAAACAATTGCCTTTTATTTATTTTATTTTTATTTTTATTTTTATCTATCTATAATGTTACTAAAAAACCATTCGAAATATCCTTCTTGCTCGACTTCGATATTTTGTTCTTCGTTAACCTGCAGATCATCTGTTTGAGAGTCAAACCAGTTTTGACCGTCCTGCCATTCCTCTTCTTCCTCCTCTTCAAGTAATTGCGGTGGTGATGGTGGTGGTATAAATTCTTGAAAAGACGAGGTCACCTCGTCAACATCAACATCATAATCATTCGTGGTTGAACTAATTTGGTTTTCTTGTGTAATTTTATTTAAAAAATAATTTTCATTACTTTCGTTGGTAAACGGAAACAAAGTCGAATCAGCTTCCATATTAAAAGTTGATTTCTGTAGGGAGACTGAGGATTTCTACAAAAATTTAGCTATTATGTACAACTTTTCAGAATCAGTTGCCTTTATATATAGAAAGAGAAACTAAATATTGTGTATATTGTGTATAGGATGTCACGAGCACAAATTGTTTCAGAGCTACACAGGCCACTTAGAAAAAATTTTCGTCGGAGAAAGTTCATTCAAAAGGGTTTGAATGATACTTGGCAAATTGATTTAGTCGAAATGATTCCTTATGCCAAATTTAATAAAGGTTTCAAATATTTATTGACGGTGATTGATACTTTTTCCAAATACGCTTATGCTGAACCTGTCAAACGTAAAACTGCTGAAGATGTTTTACGAGCACTTGAAAATATTATCAAGCAAGCAAAGGATTCCCCAAAAAATATTCATTCAGACCAAGGCAAAGAGTTTTTCAACAGACAGTTTAAACAATATATGTTGAAAAATAAAATTAATCATTATCATACATTCTCAGAGCTTAAGGCATCTATCGTGGAACGTTTTAATCGAACTTTGAAAAGCATGATGTGGAAAAATTTCAGTTTACAGGGGAATTACAAATGGATCTCAATTTTACAATCATTGTTAAAAAACTATAATTCAACACCGCATAGAACAATCAAATTACCCCCAGAAAATGTTTCAAAGAAAAATGAAAAATCAATACTTAGAAGTCTATACATGCATCCAAAAATTTTTCAAAAAGCTAAATTTAAGATAGGAGATAATGTAAGAGTCAGTAAAAATAAAGGAAACTTTGAAAAAGGCTATCAACCAAACTGGTCAACAGAAATTTTTAAAGTGGTTAAAGTTAAAAATACATATCCGATTACGTATAACTTAGCCGATTATACCAGCACTCCAATTTCCGGTGGATTTTATGAAACAGAACTAACACCTGTAAAATTTTCTGATACCTATCTTGTCGAGCAGGTTTTAAAAAGAAAGGGGAATAAAGTTTATGTCAAATGGTTAGGATTTGATAAATCGCACAATTCCTGGGTAGATAAAAACAATATAATTTAGAAAAACTCACTCCAACTCAAAGAAAACTTCTGAAAACATTTTGCTAAATTAAGTATTAATAAATTTGTATAAAATAATTCCTCGTTTTTTACTGGAAATAAATAAGTTTTCGTTTACTTGAAATTATTAAAGAAAAACTCACTAAAACTTTTGTTTTACGTCGGGAAAAATATGAAAAAAACCCGACCTTTATTTTATGTTTACATAAGCTACAAAATTGCTTAAAACTAAAAAACTGAATATTTGTTACTCCGACTAAAATTGACTTCTGTTTTACCTTTATGTTGTGTAATAATCGTAGTTTACACAAATTTAGACCTTTTGTATCCAAACGGTACGGAACTATGGTCTTTCAGAAATCGACGTTTTTCTGATTTCGGTTGGTATCTTTTTGTTTCAGTTACTGTATGAACCTCATGATCTTTAGTTCTTTTAATATTTTGTGAAACCACAGCGATATTTTCCCAATCTTGCGGATGAAGAACAGCATGTTTAATCGTTTCAAAATTTATTAGTTTGGATGTTGTATGGTTTAAATTTATGCCTTTAACTTTACAAACAAGCTTTTCTGAGTTATCTTTAGTCGAAAAAACTTTAAACGCGTAATTTTTTGGTCCACCACTAACAAATTCAGATATATAGCTGCCGAGGCCGTAACATTCTAGTTCATCGGTCATATCACCAATACGTTCTCCTAGAGGTGGGTCATATTCTCCTTCTTGACCTATATAAATGATTGAGTCCGTATCGTAATACAAAACTCTGTGACCGATCTTTTCTAGATAGCTGTAAAGATGAAGTCGAGCCTGTGCTGTTGTGTAAGCAGCTATACACACATTGATTGTTGATAGAGAATTTACCGCTTCTTCTTTATACTGCCAGCTCACAATTATAACTTCCTCGTTAATAGGTAGTATTTGACAAACTTCTATTGAAGGATTTGTTAGTAAGTCATTCAAAACAAACGGTTGGTTAACAATAGTTGTTTGTTGTTGGTTTTCTCGCTGACCAAATTTTCCCCAAAAAGAATTTAAAATTAATTTTGCAAAAGACCTTAATCCAGGATTATTATTGATATTTTTAAATTCCAATTGAACTTCTTCTGAACTTAAAAAGGAATCAATATACTTTTGTTTTTCCAATTCTGTTTGATATTTAGACGGAAAACCTGAAGATTCCTGTTTAATTTTTATAAACTTATTCATCATTTCCGTGAAGAGTCCTTGTTCTTTCCTTTCCTTGTTATATTGCGTAATCTCGTATTCCCAGATTTCGTAAATGTGTAAAATTTTGTAGTTTTTTTTGAGAGCCTGTAAGACTTCGTCAATCACCCATGTTCCAGTTAATGCCCTTTCATCGTTAGAATGTAAACAAAATGCACTTTGATTTTTTTGATCTCCGCAGCTTTGGCAGAGTGAGAACATCAATTTGTTATTTTGTTTTTGCGGTAAAACTGGATGAAATAGGTTTTCTGGTGGTAATATTTTACATTTAATCAACCCATTCGTTTTTTGTAAATCAATTCCAGAACACACAGAATTTCCAACATGTACTTTAGGGTGTTTAACAGGAAATTTGCCATATTTACAGACCCCCGGGTACATCGAGCAGACGTCTATGTATTTAATTTTCTCCCCGTTTTTACACTTATAATGAGTGTAGACATTGCCTGTTCTTCCACCATAGAATGCATCCCGAGGGTTTAGTGGTGCAGTAAAAATTATTGGGTGGTTTTTTAAGTAAAACATATTTTTGTTTGTTTTCATTTGTTCGCGAAATGCGCATTCCCACATTTCGATTACTTTATATCCAAGGGATTTTAAGTACTCATTTTTGGCCAGCGTTCTTTCATACCTTTGATTTAAAGTATCGTTAGAATCATTATACAAGGATACATCTCTTTTATGGATTAGGCACTTCGGATGACCATGGTAAAAACAACCTAGAAGGTTAATAAAAATTAATAATGTGTTATAGCGAGTTTTTAATTTTAATTTTGTTTTATTACCTTGAAACTCAAAAACTTCCTTAGTGCTGTCACAAAATGCATCAACTTTGACACCGCCAATCACTTTTTCTCTCCCGCTAGCAACATATTGAAATTTAATTTTTCGGGTGTCCTGCTCCCATACAAGCCACTGTAGAGCAATTTCGGATTGATTGTCGACTAGTCTGTAACCATGTCGTGGAATTATACCTATCGTGTTCAAACACAGAAAGTTTCGTCTGAACACGAGGTTACAGGCTGAGGCTATTGTTGCTGCTTCTAAAAACGGTTCAATGTTGCATTCTTGTAAAAATATTCTTCTGAAGCTTAAACAAGCTTCAGTCAAAATCTTTACATCGTTGCTACAGTATTCAACTATTTCTTTTCGCATGTTGAATTCGCAATTTTTATTTTCGGTGTACCATTGATGAAACTCATTTCTCTCATCTTCTTTCATTGAATCGGGGGAGAAATATTTCATAGGCGGTAAAGAACCTATATAATTTTCATTTTCCAGTTTATTAAATAAATGCGGAAAAAACCCCTTTTTTAATTTTGTAGATAAGTTAAAGGCTTTTGGCAATTTTGCTAGGGCCATCGGGAAAAAATTAAGTGAATCGATAAATTTGACATTGTTGATCATCATCAAAATAATTTTCGTTCCTCTCATTATTAGTTTGGGTTCCACATTCGTTTTATTTAAAACATAGTTTAAAATAAACTGATGATCAAACGCTTGTCCGTTATGAGCAACGACAATTATTTCTCGGAATTCTGCGCTTAATTTCAAAATGTGATTCATCATTTTTTCGATTATATAATTTTCTTCAAAAATTATTTGTCTAAATTTACACTTTTGACAAAAAACTAGAGTTTCATCGTCAATACAGATGTCACATCTTTGCTGTAAAACACACAAATTAGGGATATGCTGTCTTAGTTGTGTATCAATATTTTTTTCCTGTCTTGTCTCTAAATCGTAGAATACATAAATGCAGTTTTCTAAATTTTTCTGTTTTTTATCTTGCTGAATGAAGCAAAGATGATCCGAAGGTACATGTTGATGACAAATTTTACAAAAATATTCATTACAAAAATGCTGTCTTTCTGTTTTGTAAACGTGCAAACAATTTAAACATTTTTTTATTATATCACAAATACTTTTTGAGTTAGATGATGAGGCTCGGTGAAAATCAAAACATTTTTCCCCTCTAAATGTTCTATTACAGATATTACATTTAACATTTATACTATTCTTTGGACATGGTGTTGAATTACAGCAACATGGGCAAGTTTTTAAACATTTGTGTTCATGTTTGTGCCAAAATGGAACGTGACAACTTCCGCAATAATATTCTGTACAAAAAGCAGCAGTGAGTGATCCAATCACATTAAAATGATTTTCATGGTATAACAAATTTAGATTTTTTACATCTTTTGTGGTATTTCCCTCAAATATCACAATTCGACCCCTAGTGTTATATTGATAGACAACAATTTTGTAATTTGTCAAATAATTTTGAAATTTTTTTAATTCATGTATTCCACACCCCTGATGTGGAATAATTACACCTGCTTTTTGGATTAACTCTTTAGCTTTAATCGCTTGAGTTTTTCCGACATCTTTTAAAATATGTCTATAATTGACCTCTTTATCAATTTTTGCAATGCAGACAACTAGGGCACGGGGTAAACATAAGTTATCTTTATTTTTTATTGTTATTATACCACGGCGTTGTTTGCATTCTTCAGCAAAATTGTAAAATTGTTTTTTCCTACCTTTACCATAAGGTAAATTGATATATGTTGCGGTCAAACAAAATTTGTCTGTACTTAACCCTGTAAAGTAAAAGTGAAAAAAGTAAAAAAATGTTCAGCATTTTCATTTAAAAGTACTCACCCTCGGAATTGCTTTGAAAAACCTTTGAAATCACATCCTAAATATGCTGAAACGTCAGTCCACCTGCTGTTTGAAAGTTTATCCATGCAGGGCCACGATGCTCGAAGCTTTCACCACAAAATGTCATTCCAATTTTGTCGCTTGGGCTAACTTCTTTTGTAATATATTTGACAATATCGTGGAGTGCCCCTTTAATCCAAGTAATTGGATCAATATAGCTTGGTACAGGTTTTATCGAAAATTTAAGTTCGCGTCTGCGCAAGTTAAACTTCTGCATATTTTTCCCCGTTTCGGAATCGATTAAAAATCGCTCTTCTTCCACTTCTTCCCCAGAAGTTATAAACCTTTTCATTAGAAGTTTTTTTGCCATGTTTTAATGTTGAATCACAAAACTAATACAATATAAATTTTCTAACAGGGTAGGCTTTTATACTTAGTTTGACATCGTTGTTTTTGTAAAACTTCAATACTCTAAATCAGAGGTAAAGCAAATTTCCATCAAGGTAATTTTAAACTTTCAAATAAATTATCATGAAAAAACAAAATTAAGAATAATTTTCAATTTGTTTTGATAGATAAAGAAAAATAAAGAAATAATTCATATTAAATGTTTCAATGTTTCTTTTGTTTATTTTTTCCTTTTTACGTATTGATTAATTTATAAGATAAATTTTATCATTTGAAAAATTAAGTAAACAGTAAATGGAGAAACAACAAACTCAACAATTATCTTTTAATTTATATGAATTTTCAAAATGAATTTTCAATATGTTTTGAAGAATAAGAATAAGAAAATAATATATATAAAGCAATAAATTTCAAGTTTTCTTTTGTTTATTTTTTCTGTCGCGTTTTAGATAAAGAATAATAAAATAATATATATAAAGCAATAAATTTCAAGTTTTCTTTTTTTTATTTTTTCTGTCGCGTTTTAGATAAAGAAAAATAAAGAAATAGTTCTTATTAAATGTTTCAATGTTTCTTGTGAATAATTTTCTTTTGTTTATTTTTCCTTTTTTGCGTCTTGATTAATTTATAAGATAAATTTTATCATTTGAAAAATTAAGTGAACAATAAATATCTGAATTTTCTAAATGAATTTTCAATATGTTTTGAAGATAAATAAAAGAAGAATAAAGTAATAATATATATAAAGCCATAAATTTCAAGTGTTCTTTGATTTATTTTTTCTGTCGCGTTTTAGATAAAGAATAATAAAGAAATAATTCGTATTAAATGTTTCAAACTCTTGTTCCCCCACTAACTTTTAAGCATCGTAAATTGGTATAAATATCAAGCAGTTGTAATCAACAATTGTAGTCTAACATAGTAATTTGCTAAACATGGAAAGTTCAACAGACAGTTTTTTAAACGAATACCTGGTAACTTCCGATTGTCAAGCGGCTCCACCTCTCAAAAGAAAGCGCTTACACCATCAAATACAACAACAACAACAGCAGCAACAACAGCAACAAATACTACAACAACAACAACATCAACTGGCTAGAAAACAAATTTTTCTGGCAAAATGTTCAAGCGCAGCAAAGGAGAAATCAAAACCATTTATGAAGATAGCAGAATTGCAGGAAAACCACGCATACAAATTATGCACAATTCGAAAAATCGACACTAAATTTGGGAAAAAGTGGATTTTCGAAACCGAAGATGTATTATTATTCGCACCAAATAAATTCAATGAATTATTTAACGAGGAAGATTATACAGCATTAGTTATGGAGGAAAATTTCTACCTCATAAAAACCCCTCAAAACGGTTTAACACTCTTAGAAGGTGAAAATAAAAACATTAATTAAATTTTATTTAAGTTTTAATTTTAAGACAAAAAATAAAACAAGCAATAAAATTTTAGTTTTAGAGCAAAAAATGTAAAAAGAAAAATGAATAAAAACACGTGACAAATTGTTTTATCTGTCATTTGTACCATTATTTTATTGTTTTAATTTTAAATTTGAACTCACATTTGAACTAACCTAGTCTATCTGACATGCTTCCTAGGCCTTTAGCAACAACAATAAACCCACAATAACAACAAACAACAATAAACCACTAACCTACACTTTAAATCGAGAAATTACCAATACAGATAACCAGAACTAGGTCAAATACTAACCTAGTTTACCTGACGACCTTCCAAGGCCTTTAGCAACCGGCTTGGGACATGCACAACAACAACAAACCACAATAAACCAATAACCTACATTCTAATTCCAATACAGGAAACTAAAACTAGGTCAAATATTAACCTAGTCTACTATATAAGGTCGTAGCCTTTCATGGCAATTATAAAAACAGGTTTTGGTTCCCCAGGACCAACTCTCGGGAGTTCTACTTTTGCAAGAGATGATTTTCTGTTTGTTGGAAACTACTAAAAAATAAATGAACTGATTTCATTAGAAAAGGACTGGGCTGTAAGTTCTGCCAGGATATATCGATTGTGACCATTAAAATTAAAATCGGATCATCCGTTGTTGAGAAAGCGTTGGACAATTTTTTGTCCACATACGATGATACATACGCACATACCCACACACATACATACTGGCAGAAAATAGCCTAAGCCTAAGCCTAAGCCTAAGAATAGCCTAAGCAGCTCAGGAGGTCTTGAAACGTAAAGATATTATAAACATTTCTATTTTCGAAAATCGACCCAAAAACAATAACTTCTTATATCGGGAGGTTAATAAACAGTTGACCACGCAATCTACTCTCGAATCTCTGACCTTTATGTCAAATTTAGAAAAAACCTCAGGTTTTTGATATTCAAGTAAGCCCCGGATGCGTTTGCAGCTCATTTACATACCAAAGTTTCTTCTAGATCTCATGCGTTTGCATAAAGAAAATCACGAGTAGTTTTTTCACATTTTGTTAAAAATCTCAAAAACTAAGATAACAATTGTTTATAAAAATCTCATTATAAATGTCTGACATGATGATAATATGGAAGATTCATGGCCTTGATAGCGTTATATAATCTCATGATATTTGCAAAAGATGATTTTCGGTTTTTTGGAAACCACTAAAAAACAAATGATTTAATTTCGCTAGAAAAGGACTGGGCTCTAAGTTACGACAAGATACATCGATTGCGACCATTTTCGTTAAAATCGACCCATCCGTTGTTGAGAAAGCGTTGGGCAAAAATTCTACACACAGCGATATACACACACATACTCACACATACAGACTGCCAGCTAAAAGTAGTCTAAACAGCTTCAGGAGGTCATGAAACGTAAAGATATCATAAAAATTCCGATTTCGAAAATCGACTCAAAAACAATAACTTCCCATATCGGGAAGTTAATAATTTTCAAAAACTTAAATGAACAACAAAATTAATAATGTAAAAAAGGGCAAAATTGACAAAATTCCGAAGCCACTTCGTAATTGATGTTCTACACCTATAGAGAAAAATGCAATCATTTTTAATTTATGATGTTGTTGTTTTAGAAAATTCAATGAAATTTCAGTAATTGAATCAATAATAAAGTAGCTGTAATCTTTATTCTTCAGTTATGATAGGATTATTAGATTAATACAAGATTTGTTTGGGCATTTGAACTATTTCAATATACAATATGCAAAAGATATTTAAATACAGGGTGTAAATGAATTAATTTTTAGAAGTTTCTTTAATCTTTTCTAAAGCCTATTTGTGAACTCGAATAAATTCAGAAAGAGACTATTTTAAACGTAATAGATAATGGATTTTGGATTAAATATTTTGAATTTTTTTGTAAGAGAACTTTGAAGAATATGACTTTGGGAAGAGGGAAGTTACAGCTATTATCGATTGAAGTGGTCAATAATTTAATTATTGCAATTATTGTTGTTTGAACACCGAAATGTAGTTCTGGAAATAAACCTGATAGATAGCGTAGGGGAGATATATAGTAGGTGTTGTCCATCTTTCAAATGGATGAATAAGATGGAGTTTAGAGGAATGAGAAAGGGATGATCAGAATGTTTATAAAATTTTTTTTGAAGATGTTGTTAAGCCTGTCAGTATATTGAAATAGGCTTGAATTAGGACGAGGAAGAGTGAAATGTACATTCAAGGTGGAAGTTACTCGTTTTCTGAGCAGTATCTTATGGGTGACATACGTGGGATGGTTATTACTTAAAGGATTAATTAGATCAAGTGGATATTTTATTGAAATGTTTGTATTGAAATTTAAATTTTGTATTGAAGAATGAGAAAGACCGAGTACAACAAATAATGTCATAAACATTTTTCTTGAAAAAACAAGGTAAATAAATGAGTAATTCTACGAATTTTTTAATAATGCCTTTGAAGACTAAGTCAAAAAGGGAAATATTAACAGTGCAAAAAAAAAAATAACTATTCAAAAATAGGATATGGAATAGTGATTGCCTAGATGTAATCGAAACGGTTGTAGGTGGCTTTCAAGGCTCTTTGGATATACACGGGAGGTCGTAGATTTTGGGAATGGCATAAATGATGAACCGAAAACGGAGTGAAGTTTGGATGTCAATGTGGATGGAAGAGAAAGAACGTCAATAAAGGTCTTGCTACTTTTAATAGTCGAAATTGTGGGATTTTTTGTTAACTCGTTAAAAACAGACAGCTCCGATCAATACTGAGCAAGTTCTTTTTCTCATGGTAAGAAAAAGACAACATAATGACACTGATATTGATCTTGTCGGCTATAGAAGAATGGTTAGCCCGGCATGAGAAAAAAGAAATCAACGATACAATTGAGAGTTTTTGGCAAGCAAGCACTGAAAAGGTCATCAACGTCGGAGGCTATGTCGTCGGGCTTTATAATGCTGGACGAAAATTGTTGATACAGAAAAAAATGTTAGTTTAGTGTCGAAATTCCAGGCCAAAACTGATGAGCATTTGGGTATGCTTATAAATTTAGATGGGTATAATTGGTCACCTTCCATGGATTAAAGTTCAGGTCTGGTACGCCTGGCTGTGCAAAAGGCAGTTGACTGATGATTATTTCCTTGATGTTAAATTTTTAACTATAGCGAGACACTAAATTTACGTGGATCCCAGCTAGAATACGTTGCCCAGTATTGCTAGGGGCGAATGTTGACTTTACGAATGGTTTTTGAAATAGCGAGGTTGAGGTTCTCTACCTGCTGAGATATTGAAAATACATATAGCTGAGAAGGAAAGACAATTAAGCAGCCCAAACAAATTGTTTTTCAGGGTGTTTACGATGCTGAGGATGAACGAAGAAAGATTTCAGATGAATGCTAGTGCTAGTTTTGAAACTTTATTTATATAGAAAGAAAAACGACCAGCAGTTCAGACTTAAAAAAAAACATAAGCATAAAACATAGAACCTTTCTTATTTCGTTTGTTAAGATCTTACCAAATTGTTTACAAGGAATAACCTATAATTTTCTGAGACTAAAAGAAAATTATAAAAAACTGATTATTGTTAACAGTAATTATAAAATATTTTTGATAGTTCTGGTCAAATCTCCTACACTCATTACTGTCGTAAAAATAAATTTCTCACTGTCCATAGTGTTATTTTTGTAAAAACTGTTAATTGGATATCTATACCGCTTGGAAATGTAAACCACAATATTATACTTTGTTATTTATTTAGGTTTTCAGTTGACTTTAAGACTTCAATGTGAGCTTTTGGAATATTTCAATTAGAACAATTTATATTTCAAATAGTGTCGTGGATCGCTCAATAGCTGAACAGACGGGTTTTGTTGAGTCATTGATTGACTGATTTGTTTGAAAAGCAAAAAAAAGCCAATTTGATTGCAATTTTTACGAAAATTCAAAAAAAGTCTATAAGCTGGATTAAATAATAGTCAATTACATATTGACAGACACGTTATTACATATTTTTAATGAATTTCTCCAAAACGAAAGTAATATGGTTTGGCCATATTGTATATGGAAGAGAATTTTTACTAAATGTTCACGTCTATGTTAGCCTCATATATGCTCTGTTAATAAATTTTTTTGGGGGCCTCAATTGGTTCTTGTCTATTGATAGAAACCTGCTTCATTAAATAATCGAATGAACAAAACTTCGTGCGCATAGTAATAACCTTTCATTATATAATTTGCGGGGGAAATAGATTTTTATAAATCCGTGGCACATTGTGTGACATTTTATATACATACATCAGGACACATTGGTACATCGAATAGTTTTTTTTATAATAAACCAAACTAAATATGAAATGTCGAAATTTATGTTCACCTGTTTTGTTTTAACCAAAATTAAAATTCTTTAATTGAATACAACAATTAATTTGATTAAACTGAAACTTTTTATACTTTCGTGCATATTTCGACTGGGGAATTATTATATTCCCAACCCATTTAAGCTCTCAACTTCATCTTACATACAAAGTTTGATTTACATTTTAATTTGTTCATATTTTTTTGTTGCCATAAAAAAAATTCTCATAAATAAAAATGTTCAATCTGGAAAATATGTATGGTTTTTCCTTTTATGTTATTTTTAATTAAGCAACAAAATTTTGTGGTAAAGTCATTTATAACTTTGAAAAACAAAGATTTAAGATATCGATTCGTCTGTTAGCATTGTCTTTACGTGGTGAAAAATTATTGTATGAAACTTAACTTTGTTAGTATAGATATAGGTTCATGTTGAAATAATTTGCTTTTAAGATCAATTAAGAAATATGTATAAAGAAAAAACTCATAAATTAAGTATATAACAATAAATGTACGTATATGCATAGTAGTTGAAATATTTACAACTAGATTTAATATGTTGGAAATAATGTCCTGTGTCAAAGACTTTTATTACATTTTTTTTTTAAATGTTAATAAATTGTTCAAAGGAACGAGCATAAGATTAAAAATTAATGAACATAAATTTGTTGAAAGAAACAAGGATTGTAGTTAAATTTCATTGGAATATATAAGATTTTATGAGGAAAAAGATAACGAAATAATGTGCTCAAGTGAATTTATATTTTCCTTATATATATTCAAGCGTTTTTATATATTTTGATTTTTAACGATCGAAAACGTAGTATTTTGGTAATTGGGGGAAAATTAAATTAGAAAATCAAACCAATGGAAAAAGGGTTGCAGAATTAAAATAAAAAATTTACAAAAGCAAATGTTTAAATGAAAAAAAACACAATTATGTATTACATTACTTTATCATTGTTGCAAAATTTGACTACATTAGAACGCTATAAAGTATTGGTTTTATTATTAAAAAATTCAAAGGAGTTGGCTAAGATGGATAGTTTAATTTCGCTGTTAGCAAGTGGAATGCCATGGTAGGGGTTGTAGTAATAGGTGTCTAGTCGAGAGCGTTCACTGGATTTCATTTTCCTCGTATTATTAAAATTATTAGGCAGTCAGAGGATATGGTTGGTGAAATGATCAGCAATCCCGTTAAAAGATTATGAAGAGTTCTGAGCTTCTTTCGATTTGGCCAGACTACAATATTTATATAGGAATGCTAACATCATATACTAACATTACATAATACTTCAACAAGCTTACGGTTAACTATATAGTGAAGATTTCAGGTTTAAAAATACTGCAGTGAGCAGGCAGATCAGATGAAACGAGAAATTTTATCTTAACTCTTTACAAAAAATCTTTTCCATTAATTTTTATTCATACCTAAAAAAAATTACCAGTCCATGATGTTCAAGATGATTCATTTAGTCAGTGGTTTCAAGATTACATTTGTTAGATGGCAAAGAGTCTATTTACATAGCTATTTATTTAAGCCTGGCCCAAGTACAGGTCCTTTTAGTAAATGTATCAATTAGGACTGAAATGGAAAAGAACTTCCCAGCGCTGCAGTAGATGTTTTGGAGCCACGAAAGTTAACAAAAAAGCTGATATCTACACTGTCACAAAAGTTTGTTGTTGTTAGTTCTTTAACAACCAAAGTGAAACACTGATGTAAAACATAATACAACAACGCATAATTCGATTAAACGTTTGTTTGTATCAATATCTGATTAAAACAGTTCGAACTACAGATTTAAATGGCTTAAAATTGCTTACTCCTCTGTTGTGGTTTGTAAGGTGAAATGATTGGACTTTTATAAAACAAACATACGAAATGCCTGACTCTGAAAATCTCTTATTTATCAAAAATAAATTTAAAATACTTACATATGAATACACTTTTCGAAAATAATTTAACAGAACAACAAAAAAAAATGAAATCAATAAATATATACAAATTAAAATAC
Source organism: Diogma glabrata (assembly GCA_963693315.1). Lineage (NCBI taxonomy): Eukaryota > Metazoa > Arthropoda > Insecta > Diptera > Cylindrotomidae > Diogma > Diogma glabrata. The sequence goes on along the minus strand of OY856187.1, from coordinate 372,938,178 downwards.
ATAAGCTAACATTATTGAAAGTTGAATGTTGATCCTCTGTAAATTATAAACTACCGTTGCTGATTGATTACAATATAGAGCCATCTCGCCACACAATTTAAAATCACCATTAGTAACCATTTTTAAAATTGTAAATCTGCCACTCGTTTTATAAGTTGCTTTAGCGTAATCATCCACTTTATCACATATCATTTCCATTAGTTCTGTCAAATAAGTAACGGATCTTCGAAGTTGAACACTCTAATAACTGAATTTCCAGATGGATTTATCTTTAATCCACTAACTTCGACAATCTTTTTTTGGATCAACTTCACTAATTTAGCTTCTTTTATTTCAGCCACTGTTGTATAATAAATGAGAAATTTAACTTCTTTTGATTTAAAACAATTAACTCCATACGGACTAATCAACCGAATCAATAAATATTTTCAGTTGTAATTTCCCAAGGGCGGTGATAATTCGAAATAATTTTTTGCCAAAAATTTCGAAAGCAAATATATTGATAAAAACACGAGGCCGTAGGCCGAGGGCCTTTATCAATACCACTGCTTGAGGATATTTTCAAAAAATTATGAGAATTTATCAACGAACGAGGGGAATTCGTTTAGAAAATTTTTTGCCATTTTTCATTTATTTATATATTTTTTATGAATTATACGTTGGTCTACTTTGATAACAGTGAATTATTTCAACATTAGAATGATAATTTTTAATATCCCAGTAGGCCAGACGTATAAATATTTTTATTAGTATAATTCAAATGTTATTGGTGAAATTGAATGATGTCATTACATTTTAGAGATTTTCATTGGTTTAAATTAATATTAAACTAAGACAAAAAATTTTTATTCTAATATTTTTGTTAACAAATCGTTTTAATTTTGTTGGCTCAACAAAAACATAACTCAATTCTGAACATTAAATAAAATAAAATTACATTAATCACGTGATAACACAAACAATTTTTTTCAATTTTAATTAAAATTAAGTTAAGATACATCACAAGAAAAATGTGATATCCATCTTTTGGATTTTATTTTATGTGATCTCCTAGTAAGTTTTTCACCGTTTTGTTTCTCTTTCATCATATATAAATTAATAATCTCTCCCTCAATATATCATCCGATCAAACAATTTTTCTAAAAACTAAAAAAATTTAGTTTTACTAAAAAAAACTAAAAACAGCTGTATAACATCTACATTTAATACTATGAATAACCCTACATAGCAAAAACCTCTATGCAAACACAAACAAGTATTATTAATTAGTATGAAGTGCAATTAACTAAAAAAAATGTTAAAATATTATTGCTATATATAAATGCTTTTAAGTCTGTTTCATTTTAATGGCCGGAATTGAAATAAATTGGCAAATTATTGGCGAATTTCTTTATATATGAATATTCTTACTTTTAGAGAAATTTTCGGAATAGTCAGTCGTTACAAAGGCCTTGACTGTCCCTGTTGACGTTCATACTGGAACTTCGGCACAGAAAAGACGTTTTTGGACATAATTCTAGTCAGTGGGTTGATAGTATGTTCGGTCGATAGTAGTTGAGTCGATAGTATTTAACGACAAAGGACCAAATTTACTGAATATGTTTATCCAACACAATGGTGTGCACGTGTGAGCATTATTGGGCGAGCTCTCAAGAAAGCACTCAAAATGTTTTTGTTAATAATTTGCCATTTTGCAGTTCAATTTGTTAGGAATATGGTATAAAATTTGCCAGGGAACCAACCAACAAGCACATAGCAAAACTCATTGTAAATGGACACAATCATGTGAAAGTTAAGAAACTTGATCCTAATTATTGTGTAAATGGAAAAATTTTACTAATTTTTTAAACGCCTTTTATCATTTGATGTTCTTTCTGAGGAGAAAAAACTACAGAGAAACTTTAACCATTGCAAGAGATCAATAAATTCCTATTATTATAGTTCCAAAATTTAGACCAATTTGGCCACTGAAATCATGTGCTCTTGCCATGTAAGTGGATGACATCCATAAAATATTTCCATCTAGCCATAAAACCCGGACCTATATAAGCAAATAAACAAACAACTTATAAAACAAGAGATCCAAAATAAGAAAGCTAGTTAGCAAATTCAATCTGGGAAGAAGGTAAATTTTTTAAAAAGTCAAAAAGGAATTTAATCACCCTCGGCGATCTGGAAATAATATCGAGATCTATTTCATCACATCATGTGCTTTAAGAAGTGTGCTACGAACTTTAATATATAATTTAAAGAAAAATAAAGTTGACATGAAAAACAATTTAGTTCAATATTAAAACATCTCACAAAATGTTAGTAATAACATTTTTTAGCGTTTTTTTAGATATAATTTTTTCGATTTCCAAAGTTAAGTATTGTAATCAGAAAAATCACACCATTTCTATTCTACCACCAGTTGCAAGAAAGACCGCGGCTCTGTAATTTAATTTATTTTTATACATTATTGTTGGAAATGTACTATTCGTTGTTTTACTGTGCTAATAAACTCCACTGACATATGCAGGTTTTTCTAGGTTGATGGATGTGCTCGTTTACTTTCCGTTCACATTTAGTATGAAGTAGAACCTTATAAATGAATCATAAAAATAGCAGTATCAATTTTGGTCTTAACCGATTAACTCAAACGAATACTAATTTGCATTTTGGTTAGTCGTTTGATAAATTCATCTTTAGGCCTCGCGATTAGCAAAACAAATGCAATAAAATTGTTCGTAAAATAAATAAACAGGGTTTACAAACTACTTTTCGTTGGCTGAATGAAAAATTTATTAATGTTATGACTGATTTCATAATATTAATAAATTGTTCACTGAGCCAATAAAATATAGCTTATCAATAGCTCTTTAACGTTTTTTTAGTAAACATGCGTTTTAAGGTGTTGGTGGAAGTTTCACATAGACCTTGTCACAATACTGTCATCTATATATCGATATGAATCTATATCTCAGTCTCACAGAACTTCTTTTATAAACTGTTTAAAAGTTTGAGCAGCATTTCTTAATTCAAACGGTATTTTGTTGAATTCAAAAAGTCCATAGTAGGCTTCATAGTAGCATTTCAAGTATCGCAGGGGTCAAGACAATATTGGTTTTAAAGCAAACATCTTTTAAATATTTTAGTTATTTTTGTGCTTATTTTTCAAACTATGAATATTCTACTGTCAGTAGTTTTACTCAATAAAAAATTCACATACTACTCTCACTATCAATTTATTGTAAAAAACTAAAAATGAATAAAACAACAATAAAATTTTGAACGGAATTTAAACGAATATAAAAATGATTTTTAAATTTTAGGCGCGTTTGGCGATTTTGTATGGGAAAAATTTTATGTTTTCGCATGATCATCACGCTACACGAATATTAAATTAAATTAAATTTTAAATAAATATCACTAGTTTACAAGAAAAATCTCCCGAAATAAAACTCAACTTTTCTTATAGATTTGGACCTCCTGAACACTCATTTTTTTTTTAGATATTCACGAAAAACCAAAAACATTTTTGGTGATCAAATATGTTGTTTCGGTTTTTGGGTCTCATATTTTACAAAACAAACAAATTAAATATATTAATATAACAAGTGCATAGTAAATACGCCAACAAACATTTTGAGTTATATTTTGTAAAAATCCGTTAAGGATTCTGGAAGTTACAGTCGAAAAAAGTTGAAAAAATACGAAAAATTCACGTTTTTTTTAAATTTTTCCATTTTCAACACCATAAATTTTGAACAAATAAAGACACTAATATTTTTTAATTTCTTGGAGCCTATAGTAGCTTCTATTTTCTTTCTTTTAAGTTAAAAGATACGATTATTGGTGCAGTTCGCACCAAGTTATTCAAGTTTTCTCAAAGAAAGTCAAAACTCAAAATTTGGAAAAAATAGTTTTTTACTTAATTTATTGTGCCATAAATAATAATTTTAAATGTTCAGCCGTTCTCAAACATCAGTAAAGAATTATTTTAAAATAGTAAAGTATAATTTCCATTTTTGTTTTCGAAGTTGGGAATTGGATCGATATGAGACGTATATAGAAAAATATAAACAAAAGGTAATGAATTGTGAGGAGAGGCAAAACATCATAACATCAGAACTATTTAAGTTAGTTCAAGCACCATAAAGTTAAGCCCCTATTTATGTCTATTAATACCTTTAAGGTTTGTTTCTTTTCTGTTTTTGGTTTTTTGATAATGTAAATTTTTTTCTATCACCGCCCACCTTGTGTAACACCTTACGTTTATGATCATTTTAAGTTTAATTTAAGAAAGCAATTACTTCTCCTTTTTAATAGTTTTTTGGTTTTCCCAACTTTTGTTTAATTAGTTTAATTTCTTTTTAAGTAGATAGTTGTCGTATGATTAGTTGCAAATATAATCTGTCTGAGGATAAATTTAATTCCAAACATTCAAGTGAAAATATTAATTAAAAACGAAAAAATATTACATATATAAATTTTAAATATTGTATTGTTTTTAAAAATCAATAAATCAATAGTGATAGGCAGCTATAAGCAAAGCAACATAAATTGTTAGTAAAGTGTAAGGTAAAGTTTATTTAAATGGCGTCGTCAAGAAGTTTCAAGTGTAAAAATAGCCCAAATTCATTTTGTTTTATTTGTGGAAGTAACATAATACATACTGCTAAAAGAATCACCCCATTTATAAGAACTGCCTATCTTCATTACTAACTGATATTTTCCAACTCCTAAAATAAATCCGAGGTGGGAGGAGCTAGATCATGTCAAACAACTTCACAAAAAAATCTCAATTTCGAGAAAAACCATATAAAAAAAGCCATAACCATATTCCATAGCCAAGCCATAACTATATTCAAAAAAGACATTTCATAATCAACTAACTGATATTTGTCAACTCCTAAAATAAGTTCGAGGTGTGAGGAGCTAGATCATGTTAAAAAACTTCACAAAAAAAATCTCAATTTCGAAAAAAATCATATAAAAATAAAATACAACTTTTGTAAAAAAAAGACATTTCATAATCAACTAACTGATATTTTTCAACTCCTAAAATAAGTCCGAGATAAAAGGAGCTAGATCATGTCAAAAAATTTCACAAAAAAATCTCAATTTCGAGAAAAATCATATACAAATAAAATACAACTTTTGTCAAAAAAAGACATTTCATAACCAACTAACTGATATTTTCAAACTCCTAAAATAATCCCGAAGTAGGAGGAGCTAGATATAATACGAAAACAACCTATATATAAATCAATTATGTTGCAGAGTTTAAATTATTCTTATAGTTAAATTTTTCTTCCAAATTTTGAGTTTTGACTTTCTTTGGGAAAACTTGAATAACTTGGTGCAAACTGCATTAATATTCGTATCTTTCACCTTAAAAGAAAGAAAATGGAAGCTACTATAGGTTTCAAGAAATTAAAAAAAATTAGGGTCTTTATTTGTTCAAAATTTATGGTGTTGAAAATGGAAAAATTTAAAAAAACGTGAATTTTTCGTATTTTTTCAACTTTTTTCGACTGTAACTTCCAGAATCCTTAACGGATTTTTACAAAATATAACTCAAAATGTCTGTTGGCATATTTACAATGCACTTGTTTTATTAATATATTTAATTTGTTTGTTTTGTAAAATATGAGATCCGAAAACCGAAACAACATTTTTGATCACCGAAAAAATTGGTTTTTCGTGAATATCTCAAAAACAAGAGCTAACAAAAAAAATGAATATGATATTCGTGTTCAGAAGGTCCAAATCCATAAGAAAAGTTGGGTTTTATTCAGGGAGACAAAAAAAGTTCAAAATTTGTAAACTAGTGTATTTAAAGAGAGTGAGATAAATTGTAATCATCTATTTTTTTCTTATTTCTTATTCTCGTTTTCTTGATATATAATTTGTTTCTGAAATGAAAACTTCTTAAGGCGCTTTTCTTCGGTTTTGTATGGGGAATATTTTATGTATTTGCGTTACCGTCACGGTATTATATTGATAATAAAAATTAAAAGAGAGAGAGAGATAAATTGTGATCATTTATGTATATTAAAAAATTAAATGAAAACTTCTTAAAATTTTATGTATTCGCGTGATCGTGACGCTATTATATTAAAAATAAATATTAAAAAAAGAGTGAGATGAATTATAATCATTCTAATAAAAAAGATTTTTATTTTTTGAAGTGAAAACTTCCTTAGACGCGTTGGGCGATTTTGTATGGGGAAAGTTGTACGCGTTCGCGTGATCGCCGCGATAAAATTAAATATTAACAGAGATTCAGATAAATTGAAATAATTTTTAATTTTTTTGTTTCTTGATTCCTAATTTTTCTTGATTCATACATTAATTGGAAAATACAAAAAAACACTGAGGCCCTATTCGCGAACACATAAATGTCATCACAATATTAAAAATTCACACAACATTGTGAATTTCGTATTATGTAACACCAATTTGGTGAAAATTCAACACAATATTGTGAATCTGACAAGAACAATATAGTTACTGTCAAAATCACAATTTTGCTTTATGTTTTGTGTGTTGACTTTTTTATACAAATTTCATCGACTGGCGTAAAAATTAATTTATAACGCAAAATTAAATCTTTAATAAAATTAAATAATCATATTTTTATATAAATATCATTAAAACAGATTTATTAATTGAATATATTTTTATTTAATTTTGCATCTTTTAAGATTAAAAAAGTTAGTTGTCAAAAGTACGAATCTAGTACCAAAAATCTGTTATAATTTTGTAAAAATTTGTTATAATTTGTTTGACACAAATATGAGTTACAGGGGCCCTATTCCCGAACACATATTTGTCAATCGACAATATTGTCAATTTCATTTCATATTCTGTAACTCATATTTGTGTCAAACAAATTATAACAAGTTTTTACAAAATTATAACAGATTTTTGGTACTAGATTCGTACTTTTGACAACTAATTTTTTTAATCTTAAAAGATGCAAAATAAAATAAAAATATTTTTAATAAATAAATATGTTTTAATGATATTTATATAAAAATATGATTATTTAATATTATTAAAGACTTAATTTTGCGTTATAAATTAATTTTTACGCCAATCGATGAAATTTGTATAAAAAAGTCAACAAAACATACAGTAATACAAAACATAAAGAAAAAATGTGATTTTGACAGTAACTATATTGTTCTTGTCAGATTCACAATATTGTGTTGAATTTTCACCAAATTGGTAACGAAATTCACAATATTGTGTGAATTTACAATATTGTGATGACGTTTATGTGTTCGGGAATATGGCCCCAGAATACCATTTTTCAACAAAGTTGTTAAGCATTTTGGTGAAATTGACAATATTGTCGATTGACAAATATGTGTTCAGGAATAGGGCCTCAGCTGTTTCACAGTTGTAAGTTTTCAATTCTGTACGCGCACTCCTCAAGACTGGGGCCCTGTTCCCGAATACATAAATGTCATCACAATATTGTAATTTCACACAATATTGTGAATTTCGTATTATGTAACACCAATTTGGTGAAAATTCAACACAATATTGTGAATCTGACAAGAACAATATAGTTACTGTCAAAATCACAATTTTGCTTTATGTTTTGTGTGTTGACTTTTTTATACAAATTTCATCGATTGACGTAAAAATTAATTTATAACGCAAAATTAAGTCTTTAATAATATTAAATAATCATATTTTTATATAAATATCATTAAAACATAATTATTTGTTAAATATATTTTTATTTTATTTTGCATCTTTTAAGATTAAAAAAGTTAGTTGTCAAAAGTACGAATCTAGTACCAAAAATCTGTTATAATTTTGTAAAAATTTGTTATAATTTGTTTGACTCAAATATGAGTTACAGAATACCATTTTTAAACAAAGTTGTTAAGCATTTTAGTAAAATTGACAATATTGTCGATTAACAAATGAGCCGTTCACTGCACAACACGATTAACTCCATAAAACAAAATGTTGAGAAATTGAGTTTTTTTCAAAGGTCAAATAAATTTCGATATTTAGTAGTGTTAATCTTTATCATTCAGGAATGTTATTATAAACGTAATTTATTTAATTTTGGTTACTAAGTATATCAATTAGCTATTATAGTAGTAATTTAATTAGTATAATAGATATTATTAGTTTTTAATGTCAGGTTTTTAATAGTCATTTTTTTATGGTCAGACAAATTTTGACTTTTAATGGTGTTTATCTTAATTATCCAGGAAAGTTGTTTTTAACATAGAAAGTTATGACTATAGCAAGTGCTTTGACATTTAAATTTAAAATTTTCCAAAAAGTGGAGTTAATCGCTCTGTGCAGTGAACGGCACAAATATGTGTTCGGGAATAGGGCCCCTGACTTTTTTTTATTTGTTTCATTTTGTTTGTATTTATATTGATTTGTTTATAGTGAGCTACAAGTACATTAGGTGTAAAAATTTAGTATGTCCGTAATGTTTTCAAATAAACTAAAAGAGATAATCATTCTACAGCAGACTGCGAACATTATTATAAAGTAAGCCTATTTTTAAATAAAAAAAATTGAATTGAAGTAAAAAATTTGAAATAAAAACGAAAACATATTATAAAAAGAAGTTTTAAAAAACTAAAACGCATGAATAATGAATAATTAAAAAGATAAAAATTTAAACAAAAAAAAATAATAATAAAAAATAAAAATTTCTAAAACTCGAAATATACTTGCCTTGTCGTGGCGAGAAAACTTTCTACTAAAGGGTGTATTAAAAAAAATTCTGACCTTGTAAGAGATGGACTAATTTTGTGTAATATCGATAAACCTATGCCCTACATAGCCTGTATAACCATGCTATATTCCTGATTGGTATCCACCTCAAGTCACTGTCAACTTCCTCCTCGCGCGACGATCACGCGAATACATAAAATGTTTCCCATACAAAATCGCCCAACGCGTCTAAAGAAATTTTTACTTCAAAAAATAATAATCATTTTTATTAAAATGATTATAATTTATCGCACTCTCTCTTTCAATTTTTATTTTCAATATAATAGCGTAACGATCACACAAAAACATTTTTAATTAATTATTCTATCGCAATAAGAAAACAGTTAGCCACGAATTTTAAACAGTCACACACAGAATTCAATCTGAAAATATTAGCTGTTAACCGTCTATTTAGATCTCCAACTTTTCAACGAACCAGACAAAAACAGGCCTGCGTTACCAACTTATATCAGTAGTACAGTCTCTGAATCTAGGTACAAAGCTACCATTGCAACAAAATAAAAACAAAATTGCCTTGATGATTATCGTCCCTTTCTGACGGCTTATGACGTTACTTTTAACCTCCCCAATAACAGTCACCATTATATATTTGTTAAATTACATCTTGAAAAGAAAAGACATGAAAATGAGCAACTAATTTATTATTCCTCATTGTAAATATTTAATAATACTTTAACAAACTAATTAGAAAAACTTTTTGTTTAATTTTCATTGTGTAACTTACTGAAATCTGTTTTCATGAAAATCAAACGGATTATAGTTTCGAATTATAATTCTATACAAATGTTTAAATTTAGTTTTGTTTGATGCTCTGGAGTCTGGAATGATTGAAGAGGCAACTAACTGTATATGAATATTAATTTATTTGTAGTATTACGCTATTATTTGATATACGGACAAATCTTACTATAAAAATAACTTTTGAACTGTTAAAAACTTATGATTTCACTAATATCAAACAAAATCAACCGAAAAAGGTAACAACTAACAAGCTTTTCCTTTTTTAAGGAACATATTAAAAAACGATCAATTAAAAATATATAAACTAGCCTTCGAATATATTTATAACCTTAACAGATTATATTATTAAGGAAAAATCAAAGTCAAATCTAATTAGGATTTTCCTCGATCTTATGAATTAATGATTTCTTCTTAGTCTAATAAATTCGCTTGGTTTAATGTAAATACCATAAAATCCAATTTACTCTGAGCAATTATAATAAACACTATAGCACAAAAATATAAAAGAAAATATCTGATAACCTCTATGTAAGTTTCAATTTATATATCACGGTACAAGGTGAGCTATAATAAGTTAAAAGTCTTAGGTTGTGAGTAGAGCTCCTCTTAAACAATTTTAACCTGAAATAAACAATAAAGTTTCTTTTAACCCATTTGCGAGTTGTGGTGTACCCTGTTTACACATGTAAAAGACAAATAGAAAATGTTATTAGTTTTTAGAATTTTCTTGAGGGAATTTATAACGTTAGCAGAATTTTTTTATTGTTGAATCAAATTGAAAATTATAATCATTCTTTTCGTTGTTACTGTAATTTTGTTTGTATAAACTAAATATCAAATAAAATTTGTATTCTTAATAGGAAAAAATTTCCAATTGTGAATTAATATGAATGAATAAATGGAACAATGTTTGTTGGATACAAAAGGATATTTGTGAGTGCTGCAATTGGAAATTAAGGACAATGATTTTTTTATGTTATACAATTTAATTTATATTGGAAAGGCTAACAAACATTTATTGCAATGTTATATTGAAGTAATGAAAATTCAAAGAATTTGTTGTTTTGTGTAACAAACAAAAAATAAGGTAGACTTTAAAAGAAATTATTAACTCATACTTAACCTGCTATTATGCTTATTTAATATTCTCTGGATTACTTTAGTTTGTTTATTTCTATTGTATATAAAAACTTTATTATGAGCTACTATTTCAGATCTTCATAACTTTTTATTATTTTTTATTTTAAATGCAAAGTACAACTTGGAACATAAATGCATAACGCATAAAAAGGCAAAAAATTAGAGTGGAAATTACACTTCACAAACAATTAAGCTAAAAGTTAAAGTTGCTTTTAAAATGATGATTTTAAAATCGTTGAGACTCTTGAAAAAGAAAATCTAAAACAATTATGTATTAACGCAATTATATTATTTTTATTATTTATTAGAACAAATCATTGCTCTATAATGGTTTTTTTTTGCAAAACAATTGAAAGAAAGTTTATAATTTTGAAGTTGGAAAACCAAAATATTAGAAGTCGTTAAATTGGTATCACCATTTTTATAAGCTCCTACAATATAGGATAAAATTACCAGCAATGGAATGAACTTTGTAGTCGATAAAAACGACAAATTACCAAATATTGGAGTTCAATTGTTAATCTTTATTTATCCACAAGTTCTTTGTTAAACATTTTTGCTATATTTGCTAAATGATAAAATTTAATTTAAACCAACAATTGAACAATTTGATTTAAATTTTCCGGCTCGAAGGACCAAATAAATTCTGATTTTACAATTTCTTGGTCTGCATATATTTATATTAATCGTCGTAAATTTTATTTTATGTAATAATCTCATGTATAAATCTGCGTGCTATTATTAATACAATAGCATTATTAATTTGATTTTTAACACGTTTTCTCCAACATTATCGTTAGTGAAGAATGTGGATATGTTGATGGGTTGAATACAACTATAATAGTTTAACATATAGTGTTACTGTTGGATAATTTTAACTTTTACTTTAAAGTATATATAGCTATGCGTTTTGATAGTTAGTGTAATTTGTGAACTTTAAAAGAAAAAGATGCTGCAACGGTAAATGGTTTTCTAAAACATTTTAAGTTTTCTAAGGAACTGTCTTATCTCTTAAATTTTGTATGTCTACGATTTCTACCCCATTAATTTAAGAGAGGTATTGATGTTCTAGCTGGTTTTGGTCTACTGTTAACTTCCATATCGGGAACAGTTTTCAAAGATTTTTAGATATTAGCCCCTTGTTGTTACATATAATCAAGTTTTGAAAGTTTAAAGCAATTGTTGTTGTTATTTATAATCAAGTTTGGGAAAAAAATTTATGATAATTTATCACTGGTCCAGAAACTATGTCTTGATGCCAATTAAATTTGGTTTTATATGTAGTTGGTCCATAAAGTAACTCTGCCTCATGTTAATGGAAGTACTTTAATTTATATTACTTTTTATTTTTGTTTACTTATTATCTCGTCTTTCGTTTACTTATTTACTTATTATATATATATATTTATTTATTATCACATTTCAGGTGCGTGAGCTAAACTACCAAAAACATTAATTTTAACAGCACTATTAGATTTGTATTAAACTTTGTTTTGTTTTTGTAGTCTTAATTTAATGAAAAACTAAACTTGGCATCCAAATTTTTATATTTCCCATTGAAATTTTATATATTTATTGTATTAAAGACCACTGGTTTTGCAAAAAAAAATAAAACTGCCTTAAATTTTGCGTTTTTCGTTGTTTTAAATATCACTTATAAATGACATGATAATTCATTTGATAATCTTTTAACGAACAAAATGCTCGATGTTTTATTAGCGAAAATTTTCTATCTTTGCTTCTTTTCAAATATGCATTGATCACTCTCACGCGCAACAATTATTCTGAACTTCCATCACATGATCTTAAAATACAGATCTACTTGAATGAGAAAAAAGAAAAAAAAAGAAATCATTTTTTCGCTATCAAAACGTCATTTCTCCTAGTGCTATTTTTAATCACATTTTCATCAACATTTAGATACAGGATGGTCAACAGATAAAATAACTTTTGGGATATAAAAGAATTTTTTGTCTATAGATTGCATTACTTGACACAATTTTCAACTCTATTTATATGTTATTTGTAAAAGTTGTTATCAATTGTGTTATTTTTTTATTAGTTCTAATTACTGAATGATTGCAACAAACTTAGATTCTCACAATATCATAAAAAGTCAGACGCTGTTAGTTGGCTTTTATACAAAATTTTCTATTTTTAAATTTTCTATTAACTAAGATGAACCAAGTTCGGTAAGATATCGATTGTTTCAACTTTGAGTTTTCTTGATTCATCCATTCGCGGGAAGCACCCCGTTTTCATCTGGACAAAAAATTTATGTTGCTTTTCCTCACTTCCGTTTCCTTAAAATACAGAATTAGGAAAGGTCTAAGTTTTCGCTATAGCTTATCTAAAAAAAATACCAATTTTTCTATCATTGTGAATTTTTTCAAAGTTTTTGGTCCATCCAGTTTAGAACCAAGAATGGCAAAGAGGGACGTGGTCAAAAACGGTCCATTATGAAAATATGTTGAAAACTATGCGTTGTAAAATTAAACTAAAGGTTATCATTTTACCAAAAGTAACTAGGTTGCAATGCCATGTTAGCTTCTTAAAAAATCGATTAATGAATGTATGACTATTTGCTATATTACTTCGGTTTAAAGAACCTAAGTATTACATTCACGAGCCAAAAGCGAAATTCTTACCCGCACTTTTTTGGCATTTTTCGACGTTTTAGGACCTACTGATTTTAAAAAAAGCCGTCACAACCGTCGTTACAGAGAAAGCCGCTGGAGCGATTTCAAACATTTGATTCTAAAAATAAGTTTACTTGAGGGTAAGAGCTGAAAGGACGATGTGATCGATAACTGTATCGGAACTGTTTCAAAAAATCGTTAAAGTGTGTCAAAAAATGAAAATTTACATAGTTTTTGCTATAAAAACGTTAATTTTGAGTAATAAAGAGTAGTAAAATTGGATGTGCAGAAGTCTTGATGGTCGGCATTGGTGTGTGAAACCAGGAGCTTGATTTTTGTATTATAAGTGTGTCAAAAAAATACCATTAAGTGTGTCAAAAGAATGATTTTCATTTATTTTTTACTTAATGTTTTTGAAGAAAAAAAATGTCGTGTATGGAAGAGTTTAGTAAAATAACAATAAAAATTGACATTTAAATTTTGTGAGTTTATAAACCTAGTTGACCGACCCGTTGAATAATGTATGGTTAACATTCAACGAAGTTTATAAATCAAGTTACAAAACATGTTGTATAGTGTATGGGCTGCTTTAGGATCTGAAACATGGTTAATTCATGCAAACATTATTTGGATATTTTATAAACCAAAAAAAATAGTAGGATCTGAATCATTCTGAATGAATGAATGAACCCCCATATGTAAAATTTGGTGAAATACGTTAGATGTGGAACACGAATCAAAACGACCGGTTTTATATAATGTGGGTACTTGATAGCCATATAAAATATATACTGGTTTTGAACTACTCTCCGCGCCAACTCCTTCACCTATCTGGATGGGGTTTGGAACGATCAAACATTTGAAAATTTATTGCAAACGGTTGATTGTTAAACATTTTCCCAATTGAAAGAAAGAAGCTGGAAATGTCTAAGCATTTGTAGTACGGAATGCGTTGACTATTAAATAATGATTTCCATTGGTTGCATTGTTTTCTATAGTAGATCGGCACATTTTTTAGATTTTGTCTCCACCCATAAACATTTTTCCATGAGTTGTATATAAAGTTCAATTCTGCTGTATAATCTACTATTTTAATCATAAAAAAAGATCTTAAACAACAAAACTCGTTGTATTTAACATGTTTTCTAGCATTAACATTATGTAAGTACTATTACCTCCCAAAATTGTTCCATTGTATGAACAAATGTATGTTTCAGTTATCACACATCCTATGTTCAATTCTCTTAATACAATAAAGCATAAGAACCATAAAAGTAAAACCATTCAGATATACAATATGTTTACTTGTTTATCGTTATAGGTCTAGCATGGAACAATTAATGATGTACTTTTGACACGATATAAGATAAGATTTCGATTTTATTTGCTTTTTATTCACCATTAAATTCTTTTATATTCTTACAAGGGATTATGGATTTTTGTTCATTTAAAATTAAATTTTTATGCTCTTAAGTAAAGCTATGTTACTATAGAAAACAAAAATATCCAACTGAAGTTGATCATCAAATTGAATCATGCGGTTCGTTTTTTTTAATTAACTGTTGACTGTAGTTCAGAAAAGATTCTATTTTTCTACCGTAAAAATTTCTCGAAAATAGGATTTGTCGTGACGGTCACGGGTGGCTACAAACACGAAAAGTGTTCATCAACACAGTGCATGTTGGCGTAGACTAAATCCCAAACACTTTTATTTTAAAAAAAAACTTCTTCCATTCCAAAACACCACTTTATTCAAGAAGAAAATCACAATTTGCAAAAGAAACACAAACTTTTGGTTTCGGTTACAAATATTTTGTGTTTAATTCTCACTGGAATATTTAAATTCGAAAACAAAATATTCTATGAAAAGGTTTAGTAATTTGTGTAAACTTATGTTTTCGAATTAGGTTCATTAATTTTATATTCTTGTATTTTGGAAATTTTTATACCGGGATTAATTATATCGTTTTCTAATTTATGTCGTTAAGGGAAAAGTTTCGAAAAAAATGGATATTAATTATTACTTTATTAATTAATATTGTTATAAATTTGCCTTTTATAAAAATCGCTTTCGATATTTAGATTATATAAAATAAAAGAGTGGATTAGGTTTCACGAAATTATTTCTAAAGTAAACAAAACAATTAGTTTTTAAAAAATTAACAAGGAGAAAAGAAACTTCCTTTGCTACAAACCTTATCTTAAATTCTTGAAATTCGTTTGGAATATTTGACTTTTCGATCGAATGGTGTAGGTATTATGAAATCATCTTATCTATAATTTGTGCCATTTGTGAGAATAATAAAATTGTGAACAATGCTAAGGTATCGCACAGGTTGCCCAGGTAGTGGACAATCGACGCACTTTAATACAAAGAATGTTATTTATGAGATCTATTGTTGTATTTATGATTAGGTTGGCGAACTAAATACCTAGAATTATGTAAATCAAAAGCTTTGGAAGATCTAATCTCCAGGCTCCCTATCCACAATCAGGCTCCTAATTTGGTATTGGGAAATTGAACCGCGGTCTGTGCTGGTCCGTATAGCAAAGTATGCGCACAATTTGATTGCAACACTTCTTCTGTCACCAATAAAACTAGGAGCTGGATCGTCCAGGACAAACAGTATGTTGTCTCACTCGATATAAATTCCACAATGTAGTGTATAAAGATCCACACCAGCTGTTTACCCTTAGACCGCTTCGAATCATAAGGAAATTGATATGACGTCCACGCTGTATAATAAAAATAATAAAAAAACTCAACACCGGTCGGTCGCATGCATGACTTTTGAAATAGTATTTGGAGAACTATGACCAACTGTAATTCGTTGTAGTGTGAAGCGTAGTAGATGACTTCTTAGGTCTACCAGCTGCCAACTACAAGAAAAAGTCAAATATTCCAAACGAATTTCAAGATTTTGAGAGAAAGGTTTTGCAGATGACGGGAAATTTTTGTTTTCATCTGACATACATAGAGAAGATTACATAACAATGACCTTATGACCTTATTTTGCTTATGTAACTCAATCATAGCCGCTTTCCGATGGAGTGCATTAATGAGTGGATCACTTAAACTGAATTGTATTCCGGCAGTTGGATATTCCATTAACAATTGAAACACTTGTTTTGTTATAATTTAGTTCACACTTAACGTAAATTGAGCTACTACAGAACGTGTGTCTTTTTATTGAATTGAATAAAGGGAAGGAAACAGATTCATCAGTTTAACATATGTGGCATTTCACACCAAATAAGTGTAAATTTGTTTACCTCAAACTTTGAGAATAGATAGTACTTTATGAGAAAATGATTGAGTGGCGCTTACAAAACTCGATTTTTTGCCTCGACCACAAACTTATGAATTTTGTAGGAAAATGGGTGCGGCTAAAGAAAACGGAAAAACACAATTTTATTAAATTTTTTTACGTAGATTACGATAAAAATATTTTTAAAATTATTGGAGGTAGTGTGCACCCAACCTTAAAATTTAAAATAAAAAAATTGAGAAATACGGCACGATTTTCCCATAAAGACCCAAAGGTGAAAAAACGTAATTTTAGCGTACATATTTTTCACTTTTTTCACCTTTGGCTCTTTTTTGTGCCAGTTCTTACCCCATTATAAAACAAAAATTAATCGAAAGTATAAAAAAAGAACGAAGAAGTTAAAAAGAACAAATTTCAAACCAAAATCGTGCCGTATTTCTCGAAATCTCGATTTTAAACTTTTACCCTTAAAATAAGGGTGAAAACTACCCCAAAAATTTTGTCGTATTCTGCGGAAAAATTCTAACAAAATTATATATATCCGTTTTTTTTCAGCCGCACCCATTTTTCTACAAAATTCATAAGTTTGTGGTTGAGGTAATGTTTTTCCCAAAGTTTGAAGCAAAAATTTTTTTTTACACTTAGTTGGTGTGATATGTCCCATACATATTTTGTTATTTATGGTCAAACGTTAAAAATAATAAAAATTAGATCGGTACTTACATATTTGTTTGTGTCTGAGTTTGCAATTTTGGTTATGTATTTTCAAATGTCCAAAAATTGCTGTTTCTGTTGTTTTGGCTCTATTTTTGATGATTAACTGAATATTAAAACAATTGGCTATAATCAATTTACTCAGCAAAATGTAATAATATGAATCCGAAAGTGTGAAAGTTTTTTATGCTCATGTATGAAATCTTTATTTTTTATGCTTTAAACATGTATTTAGACATTCATCCATACCATAAAGATTATAAAAAAATAAATTAAAGTTAAGGCTACACAATATGCGTCAAGCGTTTTTCACTTACTAAGGTGATATCTTATGGGTGATAGCGGATGGACTTGATTCAGTCAACGGTAGTACACTCAATTTTAGCTGTGGAATATGCCTTGACGTCATTGCTTGCTCTAAGAAAAGAGCCTTCACAGACAGTGCGTCACATGGTTAAGTAATATGCCATTTGCTAGATAATTGGCATTAGGAACTCATCTTCATCTTCATCATCTTCTTAGAAAATATCACCGGCACACAAAAAAAATTAAGTAGAATGTGCATTTGACCGGACCTACCTACGGGTACGTATTTTGGTCCGCTTAATCCGAATTCGAGCTCAGTTTGACTCCTACACCCTTGAAATTTCGAGAAAACTTCGAAAAACCGCATTTGCCAAATTTAACGAAAAATGCCAATTGTGGCCGAAAAAATTAAAATTTTTTCATAAAAATTAAATCCCATATTAAGACTATTAAAATACATGTTTCCTGAAATTTTCATGAAAATTCGACGATTTTTCCGCCCCTTATCATAAATTTAGTAAAAAGAAAAATTTTTACTTTTCTCGAAATTTCGAGGGTGTAGGGGTCAAACTGACCTTGAATTCGGATTCAGCGGACCAAAATACGTACCCGTAGGTAGGTCCGGTCAAATGCTCATTCTACTTAATTTTTTTTGTGTGCCGGTGTATTTGAACGGTTTTTAATTTTAATTGATTTGACAATACTAGAAATTTCAAATTTTAAAAAACACTAACTGCAATTGGAGGACTTTTGTGAGCAATTAAACACAAGTAAGAAAATAATTTTAATTTTTTTAATTCGAAGGTATGGTTGGAAATTTCTCAGATAAAAACTCCATTTCTCATTTACATGTTTTTAATAAATTCGAACCCTTCTCATCAGTGCCATGTTCAAATCCGTTGGCAGTCCTATCATTAACGCCACTGAGGCGATGACTATTTCTAAGTTAAAACTTCATCAACTTAAGTTAAATTTTTCCACTATCATAACTGTAGCGTTTTACATATATATATATAATTCCAATTATTGGTTTCAATATTTCTTCTGCAAATTTAATGTTTCTAGTTAGCTTTAAAAGACATTGTCAAGTTAAGATACTTTATAATTTTTTGAGATAAATTAAAATTAAATTTTCAATGAAAAATAATCTATCGCAGAAAATCCGACTACAATTTTCTTTCATGATATCCATAAAAATATGATAAATTGTTTCAACGATTATAATACAAGACTAATAGGAAAGGAATAATTTTGTTATCTCACAAGTCACAACCAACTACTTATTTACTTTCAAAACCTCCTCATATTTTATTTTCTTTTGTTATCCGTTCTGTATTTCTAAACTTTGAAAAACAAACTTGATGATTATCATAATACTACTACATAATTGATAATACTATTCAAAAAGAATTCAAATTTATGCTGTTATATTTCTTTTGTTTTTCGTCAAATTCACATCACAAATTTCAATTAACTTTAAAAATAAATTCTAATTTTCGTTCTTATAGCGCTTAAAAATTTTGAAAAATTAAAAAACTTTTAAAGTTTTTTGTTTTTACTTTTTCATTAACGTTTTTAAGAAATAATAAACTTAATTCGCGCTAAGTTGTATTAAGGCTATGTTCTTATAATTTATTTATGTTTGTCGTTCGGGAGTATTTATAATCAAATAATTGTGTTGGGGGGCAATATTAGAGTGGTAAGAGAAGATCTGTTATTCCCGTTTTTGTATTAACGTGAAGAACATAAGTAGATCAAGAAAAATAAATATAAGTAGAATGAAGCAAAGAAAGCAAAAGATTTTGTCTATACGAGTAGTAAAGCTCGGTAATATTTCAAAAACGTTTCAATTTGGGTAAATATATCGTTATAAACTTGCAAAATTGAGTTGTCATCAATCTTGTCAAATGATATGTAAACTGAACGGTGAGACCAAAACAGGTGCCGTGCTGACGTTTGAGCTTATTCGATCTTCGCTTAGGTATCGCAATATAATTAGTGAATACGCTTATTTGGTAAGAAAAATTTACGATTGTTCTAGAGTTTGTCTTTTTATGGTCAGTTTTATGTAGTAATCGTTTTATTTTGGTCATTTTCGATAACATGAATATTTGAACCAAAAAAATAGAAAAATTGTTCATGTCGGTCCTAAAAGGTAGCTCTGTAATTGTGACACAAAATGTAACTCTTATCACACAACACTTTTAAATAAAATTAATTTTCGGCAAATATTTTTGTGAATCGAATTATTATTACTCCAATTATCATCTAAGAAAAATATTTTCATTGTTTCTATTTAAACGCAATTTAACAATTTAAAACAGTTTATTTATAAGATGTAAGCTCGGATCTGCGTTCACCTTGCGTATATGCGCCTGCCATGACTTAAAATACGTAGTGATAAAAACAAAAACATATTTTAGAGTTTCTCTTTAGAACCGTATGCCGAACAAGCATACGACTCTTGAATAAGCCGTTTACCATTTTTTGACGCTTTCATAAGAATTCATTAAACTTCCAAACTGCGTTTGGAATGAACGCACGATAGAAGGTTATTGTTAAAATCCTGGCGTTGTTGCTGATTTGGTTGTCCAAAGTATTAAATTGAAGCAATTTTCTTATTGGTTGGCTAAACTCATAAAGAACTAACAATGTGAAACAAAAAGTTTGCTTCTTTTTGGCTAAAACACATCAAGATTAATGATATTGCTGCATTGACTGAATGTGTAAAGAGCGCGTTTGAGGCTGAGTTTATAATTTTATTTTATTCGAACACTCATTTCATTCCTCAAAATTAATTAAATTTCAATATCGTTCATCCTCTAAGAACAAAATTTTTAGTTTTTCGATTTCACTTCGATGGAGTTTTATTTTAGTGTTCATTTACAAAAGAAGAAAATTAGTACCTTTTTATATATTTTTATAACAATACTTGCAAAATCGAACAAAACATTCACAAAAATTATTTAGTTTTTTTTTACGTTGGAAAGAATCAATTTTAAAACAAAAATATGAGTATTTTAAATAAAAGATTTATTTCAATTTAGGAGTAAGGACGATATTTTATTATTTTCACTACTCTATTTGGGAGTGTTATAGTTTTGTTAAGTTACTCGTTCTGAAAGAAAGGAGTAAATTAATGATATAAGTAGTGTTTCAAACTCTGGTTTTAGGCGAACTAACATTGTTCTACAATTTGGTTATTCAAAACTAAATGTAGAGATCTTTATTTGTTTATTTTATTTATTTATTCTATTTATTTTATGGAGTGAGTTATGTATGCAGGTCATTCGCGTAAATATATTACACCTCCAAATAACACTTTACCATACGGATCAAGGGTTCTCACTCTTTGAGAAGGTGGGTTGAGGTCTCTTTCTACAGCTGATATAATCTATACTCTTCCGTGTCCTTCACTCCAGTATTCTTGAAAAGTTTTCTCAATCAACAGGTTCCTGCAAAGACACCTGTTAGTATTATTAGGTTGTTTCGCGTTAACCTTGATAATATTACTCGTTTTGGTTGTAAGATTCAATTAGTTCTCTGGATAGTGTATGGCCCATAACATTCTATTTGACGTCTTAGACCATTCCTTCCTAATATAATCTCTTATTATTTCTTGGATGGCTTTTGTATTTAGGCCAAATTCATTATGTTTGCCCACACAGTTTCAAGCTTGCTTGAATGTAATGTTATACGTGCTTATTGCAATGCATCAACGGCTGCTTTACTTTCCGACAAAATAGCAATCTTCTTGTTGCGGTAATTTCTCCCAGGCTTCAGTCAACGCAATTTTTGATTCCGGCAATGTTGACCATAGAAAATACTGGGGTATGTGTCTTTTGGTGTCGCTTAATTTGATTATTTGTTCAAATAGTCCTACACTGCAACCAGGGGCGCACACAGAAAAAGTTTTAGGGGAGGGTCCAACAATTTTTTTTTAATAAAAAGCGCTGTGTAGGAATTATAACAACACACATAGATACCTTTTAAGACGTAGGTCCCACAACAAGATGCCTGTTGAGGTGTTGATGAACGATTTTTAAACCTTTGTGGATTGTACACCCCCGGGACTGTTGATTCGGACTAAGCATTTCATTTGTACGATGTAAATCGGTGTGTTTCGATCGGTTGTTGATCTTTTGTTTCAAAAAACGTATTGGCTGTCAGTTTTGTCTTCCAAAAATGTTTATATGTGTGCATCAGTGATGCTAGACTATAAAAAATAAATTTCCCGTTGCCGTATCAAAACTTACCGATTTTACCTTTCTTTAAGGAAAAACTTCCCATCAAGCTTACAATTAAAAAAAATATACATATATATAAATCCAATTGTTTATATGGAAAAAACTTCAAAATCCACCACTATAACAATATTTTTTAATATGTTCAAAATGCATCGATGTATAGAGAGGATCTTGTAGTTCCTTATTGTAGGTGATTTTATTTTTCGTCTCGTAGTGTGAAAATATTCCTGAAACTCAGAAATATGTTATTGCTTGTGGGATTTTCGAATCTTTTGTTTCTATTTTCGTAAGAAATATCAGAACATCAACATCGGAAGGCTGAGATTTCACCGATTTTACTGTATACTATAAAGGCGATGAATGGCAGATTCATTTAAACAAAATTATTGATTAATCAACATCTTTCTGGAAGGATAGTAAAAAAATAGTTGTAAAAAAGCCCGCACTTGCCAAGTTTTTGTCCGCTTTCCTGTTTTAAATGAAATATCCCATAAACGGAAAAAAATCACCCGATCTGGCATTACTGGTGTGTATTAATATAATGCTCATATATTTTAGATAGAACTGAGAGCAAGGGTATTGCGGTCTTTAATTTGAAATATCACATTTGTTTCGTTTTGGGAATGAATTGGCTAACTTCTAGCACGAAAGAGAAATATCAGATCCATAGGATTTGTAGAAAATTTTAGTAAGAGAAGGTGCAAGTTCCTTTGAAAATGTTGTTAGAATAGGAAGAGTGATGTTCAGACCGGAGACTTTGCTGGTAGTTAACCCCCTTAAAAATTTTTTTGACAATTTTGGGTTTGAAATAAAAATCTTTCATACTAACGCCTGAAGACTGGATTTTTGGTTTTTCTTTCGGAGTTTCTAAAACAGTCGAGATCATAGCAAAGCGTTCCGCAAGCAATGTGATTTTTCTCGCGCTTTCTGTCAATTTCTGTTTTTTTCGTTTTCGATTATCTGGTTTAATATAATATTGGGCTGTATAGATATTAGGACTTAAATCGTTAAGGGATTTTTGTTATGGAACCAAATATTAAATAATATTTGTTTGTTTCTAAGGGCCAATGTGGCTGGAAAACAAATATTTTTGTTGGGGTTTCATTATCAAGAAGGAAACGAATTTATTGATACTAAAACATTTTAGTCAAACAAAATTTATACTATATTATTATTATTTATTATTTTATTTTTATATTTATTTTCACTCGGATATAACGGCCAAACAACCTACCAGAGCTCCTGACAGTCATGGTCAAATTAGTAAATTGATTTATTTGTTTTTGATAAATGATCTTTCGTTTGTACAATTTAAAGTATCAGAACCTTTAGGTGGTTCAGACCATAATTTGATTTCCACTCATTTAAATTTACAAGTTCCCAAACAGTTTCAATCTAATCCTAGTCTTATTTGGGTTGCAGATTGGCAGGGGCTTAGAGATATATGTTTAATTCAAACATTTCTGCTTCTAATTTTTCAGAAATAATACACGTGGGTATGCGCAGGTTTATTTCGATATATGGTTCTGAAGGCTGATCTTTAGGATTCGGGTAAATGTGAAGAAGCAATAAAATTTAAAATAAATGATCTTTAAAAAATGGCCAGTATACAGCCAATTTCAAAAAAGTTGCTAACATGAATTCAATAAATATTCATTAATTTATTATTATGAGCTTCTTAAGTCGTTACTTAATGAAAGACAATGCGGTTTTTGTAAAGGAAGAGCGACGGGAAATTTACTTTCTTTGTCACACATATCTGGAACAGTCGGTTGAAAACCTTGGTGAGACTTTCATTGCTGCTCAGCAATTCTAATCATACTAATGAGCTTGATTCGTTGGATGTTGCTGATTTGAAGGTACACAAATACACTATGGATAAACGCGCGCGTCTGCCTAGATCAAATCAATTTTTCCTGAACAGAGTATCAATAGCAGCCCATCTTTTTAAGGTTCGAGTGACAAGATGTCAAAGAAATTTTTTTATCAGAATTTAGCATCTCTGGAATGCCTTACTGACGTTGGTCCTCCTTGATAATTGTAATCCACAAAACTTTAAAAATAGCGTTCCTCATAAAATCTCGTAAAATCCTCAAAGAGAATTGATCAATAGTGAGCACCCTTAGATCTCTGGTTAGCATCGTATCTTGCGATATTCAGAGATGTTAATCTATAATTTCTTATGGTTAACACTAAATAATGTCTAAATTTAAAAAACAATACTGAAAGATTATCGGTTAGAGGGGGGGGGTCCGGACCCGAAAACCTCCCCCTTGTGTGCGCGCCTGACTGCAACTAATTGGTTGAGAAGTTATCCGTGTACCATTTGATTATATCATTGCTCAGATGGTATGTAATGATCTCATCTGTCCCAGTTTGCTATACATTGATGCATTTTTTTCCCGAGGTTCAACTGTGTAACCAATACATCCTTTAGTAACTCAAACCAGGGGTTTTCTCGAGTCAGAGGTTAGATTCTTAAAGGCGCAGAAGAACATGTCCTGATTGCCACGTTATGCAGATACCGCAATCCTTTGTACTTTCTTCAACTTATTCTTTTATTCATAGTTTTACACATGTGAGTTTTATTCCCTCAAATTTACCATCAAATTACCATCAAATAGAGACGTCTTGGTATAATTACATATAATGTCTCCTAAAACTAACCTCTGGCCATTTGATGCTGTAGTTGCTTCATATGGCCAGAATTTTATCTTTCACTAATATTTATATGAAGAGTGATAACACCTAACCTATAGACATCTTTTGGTGGTATCAAAGATTCGGCTTTAGTTTCCGTTACTCTAGTTCTTTGCTTCTCACACATCCAGTTTTTGGTGGTGCTATAAACGTTTTTAACATTGATAACCGTTGATAACTCTATGTGAGGGGTTGTTGAAGGCTTGTTCAATGTCTAGAAAGACATATATAGCGGCATCCTTGTTATCTCCTGCCACCCTCAATTCGCTATTCGACTTGTACAGCGCAGTTTCTACTGATATAACCGTTCTGTACGCATTTTGAGTATCTTGCAAAGGTGATCTTACCACAGTACTATTGCGTATGTGGTCACAGTATAGTTATCCTATCGTTTTCAACATGAAAGGTGGTAAAGGTGGTTTGTGAGATTGGTGCGGGGAACATTCTTTTCCCCTCTTTTGGAATGAATTTCACTTCGCTTGTCTTTGTAGAAAACCTTGCACTATTCAGTCCACCATGGGTTGTTTATGTGGCTGGAAGGTGTTTATGGTTTAACACAGTCCTCCGTAAACAGTGTGCTACCATCTTACGGTCCTAGGTTTTATATTATATTCCTTTTATTGTTCGACAAATATATTTCTAGAAGAAGAACCACTCTGTCGCGAGATCACTTCTGTTTTCACAGACAGTTTTGAAGCTCCTTCTCTTAGGCCGCCTAAATTCATAGTTGTACGTGGTTAACATTCTCATGTAATCGTCCCATACGCCAGATTGTTAAACTCTGTTGAAGCACCTCAGTACATCTGTTCTTAAGTTTTACAAAACTTTGTTTTACCAAATCGCGTCCTACTGCTTTTTGACATTAGTAAATAGGCAGATGGCCTCAAACTCTTTGGTGATTAGGAGGTTTCTCTCTGATACAGTTTGTTCAAGCGCAGTGTTGCGTATATAACAGTCACTCTAACTGTAAGCTATCTCTGTAAAAGTTACCTATGCCAAATAAACAGCTTTATAAACTGAACTACATCGATGTTGCCTACCGTCAGTGGCGTAGCTAGCATGGGTGGCACCCGGGACGGATATTGTGGTGTCACCCCAAGAATGAAAACTGTCAAAATTAATAAAAAGCCAATAAACGTGGGGGGGGGGGGTCAATATAAAGCAACAAAAATTTTCATGAAACGAAAAAATTAAATTGTAATATGTAAAACATTTCCATAATATGGTGTCTCAACTTAAGTAAATTAAATAAGTGATGCAGAAGTTTCAACTTCAAAATTATTATCACCTCAACGGCGTAATCGATAGCGTGTCGGCCTAAGCATTCGAACCAGGCACTGAGGAGGAAGGTTCGAATTCATCCGAAACACGAAAAATGCGAAGTGGAGTTTTTTCTGAGAAACTTCCAACCATATCTTTGAATTGAAAACATTTTAATTACTTCTTTACTTACTTGAGTTAAATTGATCTCAAAAAATCCCCAATATTGTAATTTATTTTTTTTTTAAATACAAGAAAAGTGCAACGTACAAATATAATAAATAAAAAAAAGTCCGAGCGGCAGGTATATCCGCTAGAAATAGGTAGATTTCGGGATCAGACAGTTATGTGTGCAATTAGAATTGGATTTATCAGATTACTTTATAAAAAATACTAATTGAAAACAGAAGTATTAAACTAACTTTAAAAATAAACATTATTTTATACAGTTTTTGGGCTCTAGGCACTTAACCTGTACCCCGATATGGCCAATTGTCAAACATATTTAGGAGACTGTTTGCCGCAACGTACCCAGAAAATATTTTTAGCGTAAGTGAAAAAATGCGACCGTGAAAGTGCCGCTAAATGCCGTTGTACTTCACACAGTTTATTGCAGATAGCTAAAGAACCTTTTATTGCAGATGTCTGACTTTTTAAAAAATGATAGAAATATGTTCAAATAATTAATATTTATAAATTTTGTTTACATATTTTGCCCCAAACGGCCGTTATAACGCTTTGATTTTGACAGTTTTAAAGCTCTAGACTCTTAACCTGTACCCGGATATGGCCAGTTGTCGAATTTATCCAAGAGATTGTTTGCCGCAACACGCTCAGAAAAAATTTTTGGTCTAGGTCGAAAAATGCGACCGTTAGAGTGCCGCTAAATTCCGTTATACCTCATATCGTTTTATATATATATATATATATATATATATATATATATATATATATATATATATATATATATATATATATATATATATATATATATATATATATATATATATATATATATATATATATAATTTTTTTTTTTTTGTTTTTCCGTCTCCGCTTTACATATATAGTCGTTTGGCATCAAAATTTTTCCGAAATTCCGAGATGACGGTCATTGCAATAGGTAGATTTTTATATGAAATCTACCTAAAATTATGTATAGTATTATTTCATTCTTCGGAATATTTCTTTTTTGCGTAAATTTTTTTAGGAGGTTACTATTGTTGTTGAAAAGGTCATGAAATATTCCACAAGAATTTGTTAAATTATTTTTCACACATTAAATGGCTTTTAATGTCTCAAGTAGAGTTTCTGCTCGAAAAATTCGGTCGAGGAAGATTTGTTATCTTGAACTAATGATTTGTTATCTTGTACTGGAGTACGCTGGGCTTGTCACTCCCGTAGATCGAAATAAAAAAATTTACAAATCAATAAAATTAAAAACTTTACGTATGAATAGAGTTTCTGCTCGAGAAATCCGGTCTCGAGATTCTCGAGAAAGAATTGTAATTTTGAACTCTCGAATTCTCGAGAAATGGTATTTCCACATTTTCGAGATTCCCATTTCTCGAGAAAAATTGTCGAGAATCTCGAGATTTAACAAACCACCATACATTCAATATTATTATTTTGAGTATTTTTTTTACTAAACAAAAATTGTTAATGTCAATCTCCATCACTTTCTGATTGTTAAATCTAGATGTCGATGCAAACAGTAATACCTAATACGAATTTAGGATAATATTGTTATATGTTATAAATGTATTGGGAAAAATCTATTTTTATTTCTATGGCAAAATAACCTAAGATCACCAAAATGAAGGATTTAATCTAAAGTTTATCATAGCAATTGATGAATGGACAAACTTCCGCAAGCGTAGATATTTGAACGTACGTACATTTGATGCGAATGAAGGTTCATATCCAGCTGAAAAAGCCTACGAAAATTACGTGCCAGATATTGTTTTCACTACGTGTAATGTTGAAATACGGCAAAAAATCTCCAGCTTTCCAACAGTTATGTTGTAGTCATGGAGTCACGCAGTCACACCTAACGATAATGTCAATATTTTATAAAGAAAATGAAACCAGTAAAAAAATCAGTGAAAGTGAAGCTTCCAATAGTGATTCCGATTCAGTTCTACAACAAAATGAAGTTTTAGCTGACAATTTAGTATTGAATCAAAATATGAAAATACGAGGAACGATTTCAAAAATTAGGGTAATTGTAAAATTATTTAAAACTCACCAGTGCAATACTATTTTGCAAAATTATATAAAAAAATTAAATGGAGAGAAAAACGAGTTTCCATTACTCCTGGATTTCAAAACTAAACAAAATTCTATTGGAACCATGATATAACGGTTTTTGCCAGTCAACCCAGTAGTAAAAACCTTAAATCTTCTAAATTTAAATCGTTTTTGGAATACTAAATAAGATGATGTAGTTGCTTTAAATTTTGAGTGCCATTGGTTCCACAAAATCAATAAAAGCTTTCAACCGTCAGGCTGTCTCATTCTTATCTGCAGAGGGAATCCTAAAATTTCTATTCAAATCTCTTCGGAAAAACAATTCAGAAATAAGCTTTAAATTTTTATTTGAAATACAATCTCAAATTTTTAAAGGAAGAGATAACTCAATAAATTCGTAATTGAAATTTCTTCACTATCCAAAGTCAGTTAGTCAACCCGAGGAAAAAGATTTTTTCTGCTCTAACAGCGAAATTATAAAAACTGCAAAAAAACTTTCTCGAAGATTATTTAAAGATCCAGAAATTGATTCTTCTAATTACAATGAAAGCATTACATATATCGACGAATGACATCAACGAAAGTGAAGAGCTTATACAGCCATCGGACTCAGAATTAGAGGAAAAGGGTTCTATTGAATTAAATTTACAAGTATTCGTGAGAGTTTGAGAATGCAGTCAACAATAAATGACAACTACCGCTCACTATCCAAGGAAATGAATATATTTGAAGCTACCGGTAAGATCACTTTCAATTCAGAACTTCTAAAAAACACTCTAATTTTGATAAAACCTAAATACACTGAAAACGAGAGAAATTTTTCTGTATCTAGAAATTTTGACAGTAAACGGAGAGTTACTTTTTTTGTTAAAATTAATGTTTAATAATTCTCGAGAATCTCGAGAAATTCAAATAATTATTCTCAATTTCTCGAGAAACTCAATCGCTGATAAACTCGAGACTCTCGAATCTCGAGATTCATAAAAGGTCGAGAAATCAGAAACTCTACGTATGAACGTAAAACTCAAGTTAAAACAACTAAACTTTGACGTATTATTTTATTTTTTAAATTTTATATAAATAATTAAAATGTATGAATAAGTTTATATTATATAATCTTAACAATTTCAATTTCAATAGAGGACAAAGTGGAACTCAATTTATGTTTGGTGTTTTCTACAATATTGATATTGATTGTCATATAATTCGAATTTATTTATATATATTTAAACTAAAGAAAATGTTTTATTTAGCATAAATAAATTGCCTTAATTTAATTTTGAGTAACGAAATCCTTTTTTCATTTAAATAACGAAATTCTGTTTTTTTTTAAATCGGGACATTTTTAAAACGAAGCGGGACGCGGGACAAATTGTTAAAAATCGGGACTGTCCCGCCAAAAGCGGGACGTCTGGTCACCTTATTTAAATCTCTTCTTTCTAGCTTTAACAGCTGCAAACTTAGAAATCACATCTTTTTATATTTTGTTTGACCTCATCTTCTATTGTTAATATGTCACGATTGTTAAAATTTATATTTTGTTTGACCTCATCTTCTATTGTTAATATGTCACGATTGTTAAGCCTCGTTTGGGTCATTGTTGCCATCATGTAATTTTTAATTAATTTTAATTTGCTGAAACTCCTCTCACTCGAAGCCACTGATACGCAAATAGTCATAAATAACTTTAGTGCGACCATAAGATTCGGAAGAGATTTTGTAAAATCCCATTCTACGATCAATTTCAAAATGTCTATATGCACACTCAGCTAGAAACTGTTACATTGCCGCTTTTAAATGCCTTCTCAACCATAGTATCTCTTTGACGAGTTCTGTTTCTGATACCTCATCATAAAAACCGGTAAATGTTGATTCAGATAACTCCAACTCTTCACTGTTCGCCAAAAGCCCAGTGTTTGTCAGCACAACCTCGAACAATGAAGCTACATCTTGGACTGACTTTAATCTTGCTCGGAGTTCAACATTGAATCGTTGTAGTACTCCGATTTTTTCACAGCAAAATCTATTGCCTCTTCTACAATATGACTAGGTTTCAATATAAAGACGAAGTGACTTTGCAATACAATCCAAGCACAATTTATTCGCCTTAAAACATCATTCCAAAACAAAAGATAGCAAAGAAATGTAAAATCATACACAATCACCACGCATAAGGTTCTGTGCAGCGCCTCTAGTGTGTACATTTTCTTGTTGATCACTTAATTTCTCAATTGCAGCCACAATCTCATTAAAATTTTCATCCAATACTTTAACTGAAGCATAATGAGCATCCCAACGCGTTGTTGAGAGTCTTTTAAAAGTTGCTTTGCTGTATTTAACAAACACTTCCTAGCAGCTAGTCGAAGCAGAAAAAATGTAAAAATTCCACTGTTCCGAAAAATGTTACACAAGCTACATTTTGTGCAAATGAGTGTTGGTCACATAAATTAATTGAATGATCTATACACCAACAAATATTGCTCTGTTGTTTTTTGCTTTAATAATAGCTTGCACTCCTTCATGTATACCACTCATAACAGTTGCATTATCATAACCTTGGGAACGACAATTCATAACATCTAAACCGTCATTTTTAAGATTTTTAAGAATTTCATCGCTTAAAGCAGCGGCTTTTTTTCCATGTAAAGGAAAAAGTCCAAGGAATACTTCTTTGATTTCCACTTTTTATCATCAATTTTCACATAACGAATCACTTCTGACATTTGATCAATATGTGAAATGTCAGGTGTGCTATCAAACATAATTCCACAATATTTATATTTTTTTTAATATTTAATTCAAGATGTGTTCTTTTAGTACTACATCATACTTTGACAGTAGTTTGATTAGTTCTAAGAAATTGCCTTTATTTAAAGTCTTTTTCCTTCATCATATCCACGAAATGCTAGGTTTTCTTTAGATAAAAACAAAGTTATATGCAATAATCTGGACAAAAGATGCTTCCACTTCTGTTTTTCATTATCTATTAATAGCAAGACTGCGTCCTATCGTTTTATGAACCTCGTTTCCAAAGTTTTCCGCTTTTAAAAATTGGGTTATTCTAAAAATTGCGAAACCGTTTTTCAATAAAATTAAAATACATAAATGTAAAGTTCGTGAAAATTGGCATTATGTAATTTTAACTTACAATTAAAACGAATTGAAAAAACTAAAGTCAGTCTTCATCCTCAATAATGATAATATGCCCAAAAACCTAAAATTCGTTTAGAAATTTCGTTTTTTCTACTAATATACTCTTCTTATAATATAGTCAAGAAAGTAAACGAAATATATCTTATAAAACCTTCTATGTAAAATGTTCAAAATGTTACCATTTACAATCACTAAGACGAATATCGTAGAAAAAATCCAATTACAATTCGAAATTATTAGAAATACGATTTACTCCAGACAACGGACAAAAATCCAATGATGCCCAGGTTTTGTACAATGTGTACAATCCATCCTTTTAAATTCGTCATATTGGACAGATGTCCAAGATCCAGAATCAAATCCATCATATAATTGACTAAATGGAATTTAATCCCGGATTTTGTCCAATTAGTCCCATATCTTCTTATGTATCACAATTAAAAAAAGGATTTGATTAACATAAATTCAATTTTTTTTTATTTTGCCAAAGCAATACACTTATGTATTTGACAAATGATTTCTTTATTGCAATATTGCAATGTTATTAAATATTTTTGTCTTATTAAATTTTATCATTAATATTATAAAACTGAAAACAAACAGGATGAGTATGTATCTACCTATAAAAATTGGCAAAACTATAGTAATTGCATAACTACAATTTTATTCCACAGTAATTTTTTATGTGTCCATTCGAAAACGATCCATTCCAATTTACGAGTTTCAAGATAAAGGAAAAAAAATTATTTTGAGATTATTTACAAACATGATGATTTGATTGTTTATTGGTTTCCTTAGGTGTTTGCAATTAATTTGTTTGAAATGTAAAACTTTTAGGTAGTAAAGTTAAGATAATATTTTAGAAATAATTTTGGAATAGAGACATAATTTTGGAATAGTACAGAACTCAAGGGTGCCACCCAATCGACACATGGTGCCACATTATCGACGGAGACCACTTTTCCTATACATTATTCAGCATATGTGTTTTCAGACCTGGTCGTTAAAAAATCATTCTTGCATACTAAATAATGTACCGTAAAAAAAACGGTCAATATGGTATCTATAGGAATATTCAAAGCTATTGAGTAATTGTGGTGATGGTATTCAATGCTCAACATGTTGATTCGATTAAAAAAAAGAAATACAAAACATAGTGTTGAAATTTTATTTTACGTAATAACTCAAAAATTTTAAAAGTATAATAGATCCTTTTTGAACCAATAGGACACATTTATAGGACACATTATAAGTTATCACAATTTATAAATCAAAATTGAATGGATAACCTGGCTAAAATGGTTTCTAAGTGATTTATCGTTGAAAACGATTGAAACATTGAAAACCATTGTGATGGTTTGTTTAAGTTTTTTTTACGGTTGGGTGTCACCCCAAAACGGGTGACACCCGGGACGGACCGCCCCCACTTCTACTATTTTGAGATTCTTATGATTTAAGTAAATTTCTCTATGTGGATTAGTTGTCTCGAGCATATGAATAATAACGTATTTAATTAACCAAACGAAATTGTTTTCCATTGGATGTTGTTGCGGATTACAAAAAGTTTTAATAAGCAAGTTTAGTACCCGCATCAGAACTAATAAGCGAAAGCTTCACTGAAAAATTGCCAAGTGGATGGACAAGCTATTGTGGAGGCGACTTTTATCAATAAAAGTAGCAGGGATGATAGCACACGCCTTAGTCTTTATAGAAAAGTAGAGGTCTGATCTAACTCATGTAGCCAGTACGACTATGCTAATTGTTTTATAAGTGATCCGCTGAAGATTCAAAACTGCAAGTTTTATTAGTTAGCTGTTCCTTGTTCTTAAAATGCCAATGCTAGCAACAAACAAACTTATTGTTTAAAGTCTATACATGGTGATCGATGAGAGCCGCGTTGGTTTTAGCTTTTACATCAAACAATCCATGTCTAGGATGTTGTGATCTGATCTTGAGTTAAGACTGGAGTTATTAATAGTATACAGCATTCAAGACGCATTAGATTTTGTGACAGGTTATTGTGATAGACCATTGTGTGGAATACAACTTGAAAAAAATCCATTTGATATTAGTTTAAAGAATATTGTGACACCAATGCATAATAAAATAAGTTGGATCAACTATAAATATTTGTGTCATTTGCAGGATTTTTTGCGACCTAAAATTAAATCAATTTTCAATCGTTTTAACAGAGCTGTGTTTCACACAAATTCCAATTTCAGAACCTTTTTAATATATAACATTGATAAAAGATAAAACAATAGTTAGATCAGTCAACAAAGAATGAAGTAATTTTTTACATTCTCAACATGAAAATGGAAAAAATATTGTCATTTACATACATTAATATTGTCATATATCTATATCTTCACATATATTTTAGAGGTTAGAATCAAGGGTAAATAAAGAAAAATTTCTGTTTATATTGCTAGTTTTTACCTATGAGATTTTTATAACCACTTTTTACATGGTGTATGTAGTGTTTATTATGTAAAGAAAAAAGCTTATTCTAAAAATACGTACGAAAGCTTTTAGTTTTCAATGTTTTATACTTAAAAATTTGTTTGAGTGACTAATTGAATGTTTTTAAAGGCAAGTGTCTAGTTTGTAAGCAACTGGTTTGGTTTAAAAAAGTTATATTGCTAATACTGATTAAAATTTCTTTTCTTATCAATTGATTGTGTTTTTGATAATTGGAGAATCTTGTTGCCCAATAAGTCGGCTATCAGTTATTATCGTTGAGTTTTTTTTTAATCAATAGTTCAACCCCATCAACCATCATCGACGCACTTGTTTATCGAACAAAGAACAAAACTGTTTATTTAAAACAATGATTACTTGAATGCGTTTGTTTACCTAATACCATTTCTCTAAATGCCTCCTAATTCCTTCTGTAATGTAATAACATAATTTTCGTTTCATCGTTGTTCAACAATATCGTTAAATCTCAATTTATATCGAGTTTGTATCCTACGCATAAAATAATTGACAAAAATTCCTCCAGTTTTTCATAAAAATTAAAAGAGACAAAATTAATTTGGTAATGTAAGAATAATACGTTTAATTTAAAGCACAAAATACTTAGCAACTTTAAATATTTTATAAGAAAAGATTTACTTTGTTTTCATTTACATAATTTTTGACAAAGTTAATATTAACGATAAAAGGCATTTGCGAACATTTAATATTGCCTTTTTTACCAGTTTTTCTTCTGTTTAAATCTTTGATATTCTTGAAACACATCAAGATAAAACGATTTTTATTATCTTGTATTTCAAACAAATTTAATAACAGAATTTTTTCGAAAACTAAATTAAAAGTTACAACTTAATTTTATGTAAGAAAGATTTGCATGGTGTTGGGTCGAGAATTGAGATATTAAGGATAGGCTAACCTGACATTGCTTGTTTGTTTCGTCTTTTAACAGACCAATTTTGACATTGATACCCACAAACAAGTCCTACATTCAACTCCTCGTTAATGACAATTCCTGTAACAGAAATTTATTTTAGGTTAATGGTTTTAATCGAATACGGACCTATTACTTGCCCGACTAGAATTATTTTAGAGGTCTTGTAAATTCCAAATAATTATCAGTAGTATAATTTCCCAAGGGCGGTTATAATTCGAAATAATTGTTTGCCAAAAATTTCGAAAGCAAGTGTATTGATAATAGCACGAGGCCGCATTTCCCAAAAGAGAACATCACTGAACGAGGGGAATTCGTTTAGAATTTTTTTGTTTTATTTGTGTTTTAATTTAACCCAATGGAATTCTCTAAAATGTAATGACATCATTCAACTTGACCAATCACATTTCAATTATATTAATAACAAATAATTATATGTCTGGCCTACTGGGATATCAGTTAATTATCAAATAATTATGCAATAATTAACTGATATCGCAGTAGGCCAGATATGTATAATTCATGAAAAATATATAAAGAAATGAAAAATGGCAAAAAATTTTCTATAGGAATTCCCCTCCGGTGATAAATTCTCATAAATTTTTGGAAAATTCCACAAGCAAAGCGTATTTATAATAGCCCTCGGCCTACGGTTTCGTGCCGATCTATATATACTTGCCGATCTATATATACTTGCTATCGAAATTTTCACAAAAAATTATTTCGAATTATCACCGCCCTTGGGAAATTACTACTGAAAATTTTTTGCCTTAGTTTTATTTTAAAAATGTTTTAATTCTCTAAAATGTAATGACATCATTCAATTTCACCAATAACATTTGAATTACAATTTCTATAGGAATTCCCCTCCGGTGATAAATTCTCATAATTTTTTGGAAAATTCCACAAGCAAAGCGTATTGATAATAGCACTCGGCCTACGGTCTCGTGTTGTTGTCTATATATACTTGTAGTGGTTAATATATTTCAATCTAAATAATTAATCACTACAAAACTTAAACTAAAAACGATTACACGATCAGTTAACGACCATACTCATGACATGAACCATCTGCTACTAAATTATATTCACGCCATCCATACCATTAATTAATTAATTAATTTATTGTTATCAATTCGATATTCGAACAACGAATTACGTTCAATGGATTTTTCCTTGTCATTTTGGTTGGCGGTAAACGAAAATATATTCTTCACTTTTATTTCGCGACTCCATGAGTCAATTAATATTTTGGCTAAAGTTCGAGGTATTATTTTCACGTTCTATTTTTAACGAAAACACCATTGTGCGGATTAGATTAACAATCATAAAAATTGTATTTCCTATAAGTAAAAATAAAATAATTTACTAATAAATATTGTTACTGAAATAAATTGGTGTTGTGATTCATCAACTATAATTCCTCAATACATCATTTGGTGACCAACACGACGCTGGGTTTTACCAGAAACAAAATAACACGCTTTGTATTTTGGAAAGCCTGGTACAATTGGTACCAGGTTAAAAGGTACGTACCGAAATATATTAAACATCAAATTTAAACAAAAATTAACGCCATCGTTTTTCAATTTTGTTTTGAGGAACGACTATTGTGCAAAAACAAGATTAGCTCGTACAAATCATTGTTTTAAACATAGCGTCATCGAGTATACAATATTACGAATTTAAATTCAATCACCAGCATTAAAATTTGGCAACTACCAGCATTATTATTTGGCAACTATTACCGGCATTATAATTTGCAACAATTACCAGTATTATAATTTGGCATTTACAACATCATCTTAAAATAATTACAACTAAAACAATAATAATAATAATAACAACAATAATAATCAACTTAATCCACATCAAATTTATAATAAAAAAACAGTACAATTAGCAATTTATTACACAACAAAACATTTGGATAACAAGGATAGTCAACAGTTGGACCACTCAGAGAAACAGTTTTTTTATATAATTATTTTTGGTTAAATTGTATTAACGTAATTATCTTTCATTGATTAATTGGATTGATTTATTTTTTTTGCTTTTCATAATTTTACAATAATTTTTTTTTTCATTGATTGAATATTTTTTTTCTTTTATTGATTAAATTTTATTCATTTATTTTGGTGTTGGGTATACATTATATATATATATATTTTATTCCTTTAAAATTTTATGAAAGAAACCATAGCATTGGTTTAAACATTTATTTTTTTCTCTATATACATTCAAAATATATAAATATACGTTCTTTATATCTCTATATTCTATATAATATATTTATATTTATATAGATTCAATTATAAAATTATTAAATCTAATATTTCGAACAATCGCACTAGAAGATTGGCGCGATAGTAATTCTAAATCACGTTTAAAAATCGCGTTTACTTTTTTTTGTATTAACATTTTTGTTAACACCCGTTTTACCGTCAGCCAAAAATGTCGGACGACGAAAACATGAGCAAGGCTCAGGAAAAAAAACCAGATGCCCCATTAGAGCTCGGTGCCTCGTCCTTAACAAAACTGCAGCCATTGTGTTGCACGGCAACCACAAACCTGGTTTTAGGTTGCGGAAACGACATTCGAGATCCAAAACGTGAAATCGGATAAACAAAAGTATCTTCACGTACTACAGGCGCTAACTCCTGAGCTTTGTGAAATGATATAAGATGTCATGGTTTCACCGCCGGAGAACAATAAATACGAAGCGCTTAAACAAATATTGTTAGAACGATTAACACCTTCTGATGAGAGACGCCTGGAAACACTCCTTCGTGGTCAACAGCTCGGTGATGAAACACCTTCAGAGGCACTGCGTCTTATCAAACAGTTGGCCGGATCCAATTTTGCGGAAAAAATTATACGATCACTTTGGGTGCGTAGACTGCCGGAAGTCATCCGAATTCCATTGGCGGCTCTATCGGAAACAACAACAACAGAAGCGAAGATGGCGGGCAAAATGTTCGAAGCGATGGCCCTCCGCACAGTTAAAAACCAAGTGCACGAAGTTCGACCATCTCGTTCAACAATGCGCTCTAACAACCAAACACCATCTTCAAACCAAGCAACATTGGAAGAGCGTTTAATTAGAATTAAAAAACAACTAGAACAACTCACAAGGTTGCGCCAATCATCTTCAAGGAGTCGATACTTTCCTTCTGGTGCTGAATTTCGTGGCAGATCACCAGCCCGATTTCGACCACGGTCGAGATCACGAAGTATCTCAAGAAATAGAACTGGCCCGTGTTACTACCACCAAACCTTTGGATCGGAAGCCCGTAAGTGCAGAGCCCCATGCACGTTTGGACAATCACAATCTAAAACTGTTATGGAGATAGATCAAAAAAGCAATCAAAAAAACGGGTAAATATCGAGGTCGAGACGGCTGTTTTCGACACCAAACAGTCCAGCCGTCTATTCATATACGACAGATTGAATCGGCAGACCTTTCTAATTGATACTGGAGCAGACCTTTCGGTGCTCCCAGTCAACAACAACTGTTCCATAACAAATAGCTCTAAATCAACGGATCTAGTTTTATCAGCTGCCAACGGCTCAACAATAAATACCTACGGAACAAAACTCCTACAGGTAGACATCGGATTAAAACGAACATTCACAAACGCTTTCGTACTAGCGCAAGTGAATCGTCCGATCATAGGCGCTGATTTTTTAAGTAAATTTGGCCTTTTAGTCGATCTGAAACGAAAACGGCTGATTGATTCAGCTACCCAGCTGTCAATCAATGACATAATGGTTAACGTAGATACGCCTACTCCCATTCATTTCACGACCGACAACGATTATGGTCGGCTACTAAAGAAGTATCCTTCCCTAACAGCAGCACCGAACTACAATTCGCCGGTCAAACATAACGTGGTACATCATATTGTTACCACTGGTCACTTGCCTGTGTCAAGACCACGCAGACTAGATCCTATTCGCCAAAAAGCTGCGTTCACTGAATTTCAACATATGGTTGAACTCGGAATTTGTCGCATTTCTTCTTCCTCTGTATCTTGTCCGCTTCATATGGTTCGAAAGAAAGATCTCGACTGGAGACCATGTGGAGATTATCGCAGATGGAACGCGGTCACGATGCCTGATCGCTATCCGATACCACACATACAAAATTTTTCGATGAATTTGTAT
This sequence comes from Diogma glabrata, assembly GCA_963693315.1. Taxonomy (NCBI): domain Eukaryota; kingdom Metazoa; phylum Arthropoda; class Insecta; order Diptera; family Cylindrotomidae; genus Diogma; species Diogma glabrata. The sequence continues at coordinate 372,899,417 of OY856187.1, read as the reverse complement.
GGTTGCAAAATTTTCTCCAAGATTGACCTTGTTAGAGCATATCATCTCATTCCTGTCGCGAATAAAGATATCCACAAAACGACTATCACAACTCCATTTGGCCTCTTCGAATTCACTCGAATGCCATTCGGTTTGCGCAATGCTGCACAAACGTTTCAGCGTTTCATTAACGAAGTCGTTCGAGATTTAGACTTCGTATTCGTCTACATCGACGATATCTTAGTGGCATCAATAAATGAGGAACAACACAAACTTCATCTGGAACAACTATTCCAGAAACTTAGCGAGTTTGGTGTCCATATAAAGAGTTCAAAATGTGTTTTCGGCGCAAACACTCTCGAATAACCACACGATAACTTTTAATGGTATTCTGCCTTCTCAAGAACGAATTAATGCCATTACGGAATTCCCAGCAGCAACATCAATCAAACGTATTCAGCAATTCGTCGGTATGATAAATTACTATCATAGATTCATACCGAAACTAGCTGAAACACTAGCTCCAATTCACATACACTTGGCTGCTTTACTGAAAAAGCCCAAGACTCAGAAAAATTTTACTTGGCCAAACGAATGTCAACTAGCATTCACCAAGATAAAAACTGAATTGGGTAATATCACGTTGCTAGTGCATCCACGTAACGATTCTGCATACAGTATCACTACGGATGCATCGAACATTGCTGTCGGAGCAGTGTTACAACAACGTAACAATGATTGTTGGGAACCACTGGGATTTTTCTCAATGAAGCTTTCAGGCGCTGAAACCAAATACTCTGTATTCGATCGAGAGCTACTCGCAATTTACCTAGCTATAAAACACTTCAGGTATTTTGTCAAAGGTCGCGAATTCACAATTTACACCGACCACAAGCCTCTCACACGCGCAATACAATCTAAAACCGAACGAAATCCAAGGCAATCTCGCCATTTAGATTTTATTAGTCAATTTACTACCGATATCCAGCATGTGCAAGATAAAGAAACACAGTCGCGGATGCATTATCTTGTGCATCCGACAACGAAACTGCATCAGTTGAGACTCACTTCAACTAGCCAGCTATCATCGCTGCACAAAAACCAGACTTAGAACTTCAGGATTTATTTTCTGGTTCCGTATGTCACGCTAGTTCATCAATGAAACTAGAGCTTTTTAAACTTACAGGATTCAAAATAGTCTGCGAAACGTCAACGGGTAACAATCGCCCATACATCGCAGAACCATTACGCAAAACAATCTTCAACACTTTACACAACTTGTCACATCCTGGTGTCAACGGTACACGTAAATTGATAACAGCTAGATATTTTTGGCCTAGTATAAATAAAGATATTAATCACTGGACAAAAGCTTGTTTATCTTGCCAACGCTCTAAGGTCCAACGGCACACAAAAAGTCCTATTGGACAATTTGAAGTTCCACAATCTCGATTCGAACACATCCATATAGATATCGTAGGTCCGCTTCATCCTTCTAATGGATCTTCTTATATTCTAACTTGCGTTGATCGATTCACTCGATGGCCCGAAGCTTATACTATGTCTGACATGTCTGCTGCTACCATAGCCACGACATTCGTCAATAACTACGTATCACGATTCGGTGTTCCACTGTATATCACAACAGATCAGGGAACACAATTCAAGTCTAAACTTTTTACCGAATTAACTAAACTTTTAGGCTCACATCGTATACGTACAACGGCCTACCATCCACAAGCGAACGAAATGGTAGAACGGTTCCATCGACAATTAAAAGCTGCACTTATGGCCAGAGGCAACACTACTCAGTAGAGCTCCGAAATACCCATCATTCTTTTAGGTATTCGAGCTACAGTGAAAGAAGATCTGAAGTGCTCACCCGCAGAACTTGTCTACGGACAAACACCCAAACTGCCCGGTGAGTTCTTCGTCGAAAATCCTCTTTCACAACTGCCAAGTCACGATACAGTAATTGATCAACTTCGAAATACAATGCACAATCTAACTCCAACAGCTACACGACAAAGTAAACAAAACGACATTTTTGTTCCGAAGTCGCTAGAAACCTGCGACTACGTTTTCGTTAGGGTTGATAGAGTTCGCACTGGTTTACAAACCCCATATGAAGGTCCTTACAAAATCATAAGACGTTTACGAAAACAATTTGTCATCGATATCAAAGGCAAACAACAATCAATCTCGGTCGACAGATTGAAGCCAGCGTTTGGTATCTTGTGTTCTGCTGATCGTATACCAGCTACTCGAACACACAAAACGGTTCATTTCGAACGAACAGCAAACTAAGCGGGGGCTTTCATCTACGAGGGGGATACTGTAGTGGTTAATATATTTCAATCTAAATAATTAATCACTACAAAACTTAAACTAAAAACGATTACACGATCAGTTAACGACCATACTCATGACATGAACCATCTGCTACTAAATTATATTCACGCCATCCATACGATTAATTAATTAATTAATTTATTGTTATCAATTCGATATTCGAACAACGAATTACGTTCAATGGATTTTTCCTTGTCATTTTGGTTGGCGGTAAACGAAAATATATTCTTCACTTTTATTTCGCGACTCTATGAGTCAATTGATATTTTGGCTAAAGTTCGAGGTATTATTTTCACGTTCTATTTTTAACGAAAACACCATTGTGCGGATTAGATTAACAATCATAAAAATTGTATTTCCTATAAGTAAAAATAAAATAATTTACTAATAAAAATTGTTACTGAAATAAATTGGTGTTGTGATTCATCAACTATAATTCCTCAATACATCATACTTGCTATCGAAATTTTTGCAAAAAATTATTTCGAATTAACACCGCCCTTGGGAAATTACTACTGAAAATATTTTGCCTTAGTTTTATTTTAATTTAACCCAATGGAATTCTCTAAAATGTAATGACATCATTCAATTTCACCAATAGCATTTGAATTATACTAATAACAAATAGTTATACGTCTGGCCTACTAGGATATTAAAAATTATCAGCCTTGTTTTCAAATAATTAACTGATATCATAGTAGGCCAGATGTATAATTCATAACAAATATATAAAAAAATGAAAAATGGCAAAAAATTTTCTAAAGGAATTCCCCTCGTTCAGAGATAAATTCTCATAATTTTTTGGAAAATTCCACAAGCAAAGCGTATTGATAATAGCCCTCTGCCTACGGCCACCTGCTGTTATCCATATACACTTGCTTTCGAAGTTTTTGGAAAAAAATTATTTCGAATTATCACCGCCCTTGGGAAATTACAACTGAAAATTTTTTGCCATTTTTCATTTCTTTGTATATGTTTAATGAATTATACGTCTGGCCTACTGCGATATCAGTGAATTATTTAAAAAATTATTTGATAATTAACTGATATCACAGTATGCCAGACGTATAATTACTTGTTATTAGTGCATTTCAAATGTGATTGGTCAAATTGAATGATGTCATTACATTTTAGAGAATTCCATTGGGTTAAATCAAAATAAAACTAAGGCAAAAAAATTTCAGTAGTAATTTCCCAAGGGCGGTGATCATTCGAAATAATTTTTTGCGAAAATTTCGAAAGCAAGTTGATTGCTAGCTGCTTTTTTTAATGTCACCTGATTGAGGAATCTTCCAAAAATTTATGAGAATTTGTCACCGGTCAAGGGGAATTCGTTTAGAAATTTTTTTGTCATTTTTGATTTCTTTGTATTTTTTATATGTTTTATGCATTAAATGTGAATTGGTTTTATTTATTATGGCCTATAAAAGTACTCGGTCAATAATAACTCACTTCTCTACATTGTTATATAATGTACTATTATCGAAAATTGAAAATAAGCAAACAAACAGAAAAATATTATAAATAGCAGATAGAATATCTTCACTATTAAAACTATTTTGCAGAAAAGAAATTGGATTAGTCAAGAAAACATTATTTGAAGACTATTATTAATTCATATTTCTATAAGAAAAATAAAATATTCGTGATAATCAACTGGGATATTGGTTGATTATTTAATAATCTCAAATTACACTAGTATACAAGAAAAATCTCCCTGACTAAAACCCAACTTTTCCTATAGATTTTGACTTGCTGAACACGAATATCATATACATTTTTTTGAGATATTCGCGAAAAACCAATTTTTTCGGTGAACAAGAATGTTATTCCTGTTTTTGGATCGCATATTTTACAAAACAAACAAATTTAATATATTAATGAATCAAGTGCATAGTAAAGATACTAACAAACATTGGGAGATTTTTTCTGAAAAAATTCACCCAGGTTTCTGGAAGTTACATTCGAAAAAAGTTGAAAAAAAATCAAAAATTTTCTATATTCAACGCCATAAATTTTGAACAAACAATGATTGTAAATTTTTTTAATTTCTTGGAACCTACAGTTGATTCCATATCCTTTCATTCTTAAAAACACGAATTTAGGTGAAGGTTGTACCAAGTTATTCAGGTTTTCCCAAAAAAAGTCAAAACTCAAAAATTGGAAAAAAAATTTTTGCTAAGAATAATTTAAATTCTGCAACATAATTGATTTATATATGGGTTTTTATACAGAGTTAAAATTGCGAGTTATGGTCAAAACCTGGTCGTAACACAACGTTAAACCGTTAAATGAACATTTTCTCTATTGTACCATCTTGAATGTGTTAAGTTGCAGTAGACATAACTATTTTTTCGCATCCACGGTTTATCTTCATTCAGTTTTATGCCAAAGTAATGAAGGTATGCAATTCTTATATATGTAGCGATTATTTTAGCAGGATGTATTATGCAAATTCCATTAATAAAACAAAATTAATTTGGAATATTTTTACACTATAAACTTATTGAGAAGCCATTTAAATAGATTTAACTTTACACTTTACTATTTTAAGAAAATTCTTAGCTGATGTTTGAGAACGACTGAACTTGTAAAATATTATTTACGATGCGGCACAAAAAGAAAAGAAAAAATACATAAACGCGGTTGAAATAAGGAAAACTCAGAATGGCTCGCAGTTTTTATTCGAAAATCTGAATAACAACTTATGTATAAATCAATTATGTTGCAGAATTTAAATTATTCTTAGTAAAAAAATTTTTGTTTCCAGTTTTTTGGTTTTGCCTCTTTTGGAAAAACCTGAATAACTTTGTGCAACCTGCACCAAAATTCATGTTTTTTAACTTAAAAGAAAGAGAATTGACCTCGGGCTTCAAGAAATTAAAAAAATGTAATTAGTCATTGTTTGTTCAAAATGTATGGCGTTGAATATAGAAAAATTTTAAAAAACATAAATTTATTTCTTTTTAACATTTTTCGAATGTAACTTCCAGAATCCTTGATGAATTTTTACAAAAATAGCTCAAAATGTTTGTTAGCATCTTTACTATGCATTTCTTTCGTTAATACATTGAATTTGTATGTTTTGTAAGATATGCAATCCAAAAACCTGAAATAGTAGATTGTATTACTAGTGCGAATGCGTTTTCCAAACAAAAGTTAGTTTGCCAAATAACTCGCGTTTGGAAAACGCATTCGCACTAGTAATACACACTATTTTTTGTAACAAGTGCGTAAAGTTTATAAATATTTACTTAATTGTTCATTTTAATCATTTATTTAACAAAGTTATAAACAAATTTAAGATTTTAAAATAATTAGAGTGCGCCATCTTCGTTGTAACAGTTGTAAATTATACTAGCTCGAAAATATAAACATAAGAATCCAACTAAAAAAACACATAGTAATCCAACTGAGCTGTCAAAATTGTAAACTTTGAAAACCTAAATGAATTGTTTTTTCTTGCAATTCAAATGATGCAATGTGTTTAAGTTGTTTTTACTATATGGTAAGTTATTTAAATTATTATTTTGATATTTAGTGCTATGAAAATATTATATATAGATAGATATATGGATAGATTTAACTACAAATCGCACATGCAGGCGGCGACAAAATATTTTGTGATCATATGTGCGGAAAAGTAGTTTTTTCTTTTATTCTATTCTAGTACAAAATTGAATATTTTTTACACATGTGTTACAAAAAATATTTTGTGGTCATATGTGCGGAAAAGTAGTTTTTTCTTATATTCTAATCTAGTACAAAATTGAATATTTTTTATGCATGTGTTACAAAATAGTAGATTGTATTACTAGTGCGAATGCGTTTTCCAAACAAAAGATAGTTAACGAGTTAATAACTCGCGTTTGGAAAACGCATTCGCACTAGTAATACACACTATTTTTTGTAACAAGTGCATAAAATTTATAAATATTTATTTAATTGTTCATTTAATCATTTATTTAACAAAGTTATAAACAAATTTAAGATTTTTAAATAATTAAAGTGCGCCATCTTCGTTGTAATAGTTGTAAGTTATACTAGCTCGAAAAAATAAACTTAAAAATCCAACTAAAACAACACATAGTAATCCAACTGAGCTGTCAAAATTGTGAACTTTGAAAACCTAAATGAATTGTTTTTTCTTGCAATTCAAATGATGCAATGTGTTTAAGTTGTTTTTACTATATGGTAAGTTATTTAAATTATTATTTTGATATTTTAGAGCTATAAAAATATTATATATAGATGGATATATGGATAGATTTAACTACAAATCTCACATGCAGGCGGCGACAAAATATTTTGTGGTTATATGTGCGGAAAAGTAGTATTTTCTTGTATTTTGTTCTAGTACAAAATTACATACTTTTTATGCATGTGTTACAAAAAAACCTTTTTGTTCACCGAAAAAATTGGTTTATCGTGAATATCTCAAAAACAAGAGCTAACCTAAAAAAATGAATATGATATTCGTATTCAGCAAAATCCACAAGAAAAGTTGGATTTTAGTCAGGGAGACAATAAAAGATCAAAATTTGTAAACTAGTGTTATTAGTATAATTAAAATGTGATTGGGCAAAAGGAATGATCTCATTACATTTTAGAAAATTTCATTGGGTTAAATTGAAATAAAAATAATTTCCTAATAATTATTATGTCAATTACATACATTACCTCGTAACTAACCAAATGGAATTTATCAAATAATTGCTTATTGTTTAATATATTCCCCTGTTTTTTTAAGAGGGGAGTAGAAAAAAACATACAATTCAAACAATTTTTGTCTAAGCAAAATGTTTTTAAAATAAATTGGGTTTTGTTTTAATTATATGATAATAGAGTATTTTTAAATGCAAAATAGTTATTTGTGTAACTAGTGCAAAAAGTGCATATTTGTTGCACGATGCATGAAGTTTGCACATATGCTTTCCGCACGTGTCGCACACAACATTTTTTCTACGATCGAAATAAAATAAAAAGTGACCATTTTTAAAACTATGTACTGTGCCAAAAGTTTAATTTTTTGGACTAGTGCAAAAAAAATTTTTTAAATGCAAGAAGTATATCTTAATTTTGCACTAGTGCAAAAAGTATATTTTAAGTGCAAAATAGTATATTAAGAAACTAGTTTCATAATCGACGATTTTAACGCACGCAATCTGTTTAGAAAACGACCCGCACAGCGGGGAGTTTTTTAAAGGATAAGTGCGATAAAACGTCTTATGAAACGAGTTTTTTATACTATTTTTTCTATTTTGCATTTTTTGTCTTGAAATTTTAAAAAATGTGTATTTTATTAAAAAATAGTCAATTTGAAATTTTGTTATTATTACTAATTATTTTAATTAATTAAAATATTTAACACTAATTTAGATATTCTTATTAATTTTATTTATATAATTATTCGTTTTAATTTTCACTGACGTTTGTATGACCAATCCCAGCTAGCACAAACGTGATCGATTACGCTAAAATCCCAAAGTAATGCATTTTTTATACATTCTATTGATCACGAAAGTAATCGATTACTACCTCAAATATAAAACTTGTTTTGTTGTTGTTGTCTAATCAATATTTTGTACTCGCGTAATCAATAATTGGTCACATTTTGACACATGGAAGCCTTCAATGTGTCACAATATCCTTGTCGTGCTGTCGTTTGTAAGGAGTATTTTAAGTAAAAATAAAGTATATATCCATAAGAAAATACTCAAAATAGTGTATTTTGCTACAAGAGCAGAAAACACGTTGTTTCCGTTAGTGAACTTTGTTAGTGTTCGATGTAGGTTGATATTTCAACCATTTAATAAAGTTTTTATGGTTAACTGTTAAATTATAGTTATGTGTTATCGGACATGTTAAATTTAACGGCGGAAAATTGCTTAAAGTTAAAATATCAATAATATATCGTTTTTAATGTTATTAGAGAATATTCGTTTATAAAAAAATCGCAGAAAAAATTAATTGAACGAATCTAAAACGCAAGGCTATTGAATTTTATTTCGTTATTTAAGCCAGATACAGGTATGTTGTTTAATTTTTAGTGCACTTTATACGTAAAACTTAAAATGTTAAAATTAGTTGTATATATTTATAACAGCGGGGTTATAAACTTGATTCGGAGAGTAACTCTGTCTTGCTCTTCCAGTATTCGGCAAGATTCGCAAAAAAAATGTGTGAACTGTAGTTGCCTAGGCTCCAACTATTTTAAGTGTTCTTTGAACGATAATCTAGTTAGTATCTATTGTTATCCCCAAATATTTAATTGATGGCTTTGAAATAATTTCTTGCTCACCGAGATTTAACGTTATGGTTTCACGTTTTTTCCTACTAGTTATAAGCACAGCCTTTTTTTATGCTCTGCTAATTGCAGACCTGCTTTAGAAAGCCATTTTCTTATTAGATCTATGGTTATGCCACATTTACAATCTACCTCCTCTGGTTATTTTTCTATCACAACCAATGCGATATCATTCGCAAAACCAACAATCCTTGCATCATCATGGTATGTTGAGCTTGAAAACCTCATCGTACATCAGGTTCCACAGAATAGGTCCTACGATTTTTCACCATCATCGGTGTCGTATTTCATGATTCTGTTGTTGCTACTATTAATGTTGTACTACTATTATTGTATTACTATTATTGTTGCTACTACTAATTCGCTACTATTTTTTTATATACCCTGGCACGTTTACTAGGTCAAGTGCTTCCATGATTCGTGGCAGAATTAAATGCAATTTTAACATCTAGTGCGATAATTGCACAGTACTTTTCGGTTACTCTCTTCCATTTCTTCCCTGCAAAAGCTTTTAGGTAGATTTCATATAAAAATCTACCTATGGCAATGTGCCTCATCTCCGAATTTCGGAAAAATTTAGGTGCCAAACAACTATATATGATAAGCGGAGAAGGAAAAACAAAAAAAATGTATATATATATATATATATATATATATATATATATATATATATATATATATATATATATATATATATATATATATATATATATATATATATATATATATATTTAAACGATATGAGATATAACGAAAACGACCGGCACTCTCACGGTCGCATTTGTTGAGGTAGATCAAAAAAATTGTCTGTACATGTGTGTTCTATTAATATCTTGGACAAGTTCGTGAATCAGCAAAATCCAACACATGGTTAAGAAACTAGAGGGTTTTTTCTAAAAAAATTGATTTTTTAAAATCGTTATAACGGCCGTTTGGATACTAATATTTTTAAAAACTATAAATAAGCCATAAATTTAGAATCTGTGTTAACATTTTAATCCGTTTCTTATAAATATAAACCTCTGCAGCTAGTTAAAAATCTCTATTTTAACTTGTCGGCTACAACAAAAAAGTTTGCAACAACCCCCAACAAAAATTTGCAAAAACCTTATAGGAGTCAATGAAAAAAAAAAATAAAAAGATTTGAATAGAAGAAATTAATTTTTTTTCTTAGAAATAAACTATTTTGATATTTTGCCGATTATAGGTTTGCCATGTATTTTTAGTGTCATATATTGTCATTTGTCACACATATGTTCTGTGGTAGATTTGATATTTGTTTCTTGCAAAATTCGATAGATGTAGTTTTGCTTATATGTAGCTAATTTTCTTTTTAAAATTTGTTCGATATCTGTTTGTAATTAGTTTGTTTTGTTTAAACTAATCTGATACATCAGATTCTACTTGCACACAAAACTGTCTGATCGAAATCTACTTATTTCTAGCGGATATACGTGCCGCTTGGACTTTTTTTTTTGCTGTATCACCTACAAACCTTGTTGGTTCCACCGTAAAATGGTTTTTACGGAATCCGTATTGATATTTCGAGAAGCTTCCATTTGTTTCGACTGCTTGCTTGAATGGTTTGCATATTATGCGTTCCAATCCTGCAGTTTCCAGCATACAAATTACCCGATAAGATGATGGTTCCTTTATTTTGCTTCTTCCTAAAAGCTCCAACCGTTGTTTTTTCCATCTTTCAGGAAATACACCTTCCCTAAGACAGGAGTTGTAAACATCTATAAAGTTGTCTGGTTGTGCATGGACTGCCACCTTTAAGGCAACGTTGGGAATACCATCGGGGCCGGCAGTCTTCTTGTTTTCAATTCGCCAAACGGATTCCAAAACTTCCTCCTGCGTGAATGGCGGAACATCATCGTCCACCATAATTTCTTCTGATAGGAGATTTTCAACCAAGTGTGTTTGATGTGGAAATAAGGTAGTAACAATTTCCATTAGCAGGTAAGGACCTGTTGGCGCTGATGAATGTCTGCTTCAGTTTTTTCATGATGGTTCTATATGGCGTTCCCATGGATCTCGATCTACGCTGCTTGTTTTGATCGCCCTGCGCATTTCTCGTTACTTTTCTTGAAGTTTGGTATAATCACCGCCTCTTGCTCTTTGAAACTTCCGTCTTGATCGGTTGCATACATTTTTTAGCTTTGCCATTTCTTCATTCCACCAAAAAACTAGTGGTCAATGATTGTTTAGCAATCTTCTTGGCACAGTTGCGTTGCAAGCACTGAATATTTCATTCATCAGTAGTGAAGCTTTATTTGAAGCAGACCCTGTGAGTTTGATCTTATTTAGTATGAAGTAGAAAATGCTTTCGTTGAAAGTTTTGGCACTCCATCTCATGAAACTTCTTTTGGTTTTAACTGTCGATCGTTTTTTCTTTTTTATTTCACACCATATAGCCTGGTCGTCACTATTAGCACTATTAGTGTTTTGTTCATTGACCTCCAATTTTGTACTGTTTCCAACCAGTACGACGCTTACAAAGGTAAGTCGATGACACTGTTGGTACTGCCTCTGCAGGTAATTGAAATGACTAGATTTAGAGTACTAAATGCTTCCAGTAGTACTCTTCCCCGCTCATTTGTTTTTCGACTATCTCATGCAATATCCCAGGCATTGAAATAACCCGCTATGACGAAAGAGTTCTACCTCGAGTATCATTCACCAAACGGTGCAAAAAAATGTGAAAATTTTTTTATAGAGATGCTTGGTCAAGCATAGCAACTGCAGATGTGAATACCATTTACTTCAGCTCTTACAAAGCCACCTTCTATTTCTCCTCCTTATGCTACAAAACCCACCTGCCACAAACCCATATAGCGGCACCACCGGTTTTATCAGATGCCTATAGTTTTCCATCAAGATTCTTATATGGATCACTTAAAATGGCTCACTTAATGTCTGCATTTTTTTCCCGCACCATCTGATAATAGGTCTTGAGCGACCTCACTACGGTGTAGATTGAGTTGAATCAACCTCATCAACGTTTCCTATTTAAAGCCTTGAATACAGCAGCGTTCTGGATTATTGTCCGTTTATCACCCGTGAAAATCACACACTTTGGATTATTACGGCAGTCTCTCACTTTGTGGCCATTTTCACCACACCTAAAGCATAACATGGAACGATCTTCTTTTTTGCATGATCGTGCCATGTGACCGTAGTTCAGGCATTTGAAGCACTTTTAAGTTTTTTTTTCTCGGATATGACAGATCGCACATTCTATCTTTACCTTCCCTTCTTTAATTGCTGTATCTGCTATACCAGTTCGTAGACACACTACTGCAGTTTGCATACCTCCGTATGCCTTGCGCATAGATTTAACAACGACACCATTGACTTCGTTAAACTTCGCTGTCAAAGTGTCCCGTACTTCCTCCTTAGTGGTCACTCCATCTATATCCTATAACACTTCTATAGTTGACTGTTTGGTTAAGGTTCTTACTTCTGCTTCAACTCTCAACCATTTTTTGGAATACTGACACTTCTGCACTGTTTTTAGTGATTTGTAGTTCCAAAAGCAGACCTCCTAGGGTTGTTTATCTGATGCGAGCTCTTTCACCTTTTCAAGAATATTGGTATAAGTAGGCAAATCGATTTTTTTAATGAGTAGCGCATCAGGCTTTTGATACACTCCCTCTGTTGTTCTGCGTTGTTTTTTCTTTCGCTTTTGCTTACGATATTCTTCAATCTACCATTCGGATTCTGTCTCAGTCGAAATCTCCAAATCAGCCCTCTGTATTACCTGTATGGAGTATATATGCCTTATTTTTTAATTTTCTCCCCGCTTTAGCACTAGTGGGCGCAGAACGCTTCGTTTTGCTAGTTGGTTTCAACGGTGTATCGCTTTTGACAGTTTTCACCACTAGTTTTTCTCCTACAATGCTTAACCCATTTATTTCTTCTTCTAAATCGTTGTTTTATAGACTTTTTTCCTCCGGCTTTTGTGGCTCAACCGTACTTTCTTTGCCCATTTGCTCCTTGTGCTATTTTTCACGTAAATGTCCACATGTTTGTTACCCATACATCAAAACTGGTCTAATCAATCAATGTCTTGTATAACTTGAGTTTGGTGTTAGTTGATACATACGGTGATCCAAGGAGAGGTTTAATTGAGTAGAAAGTTCGATTTCCTGCAGCGATTCGCGCTTTTATATCTGTAAGTATGCTTTTCTTTGAGTCAAGCATGGATCCCAAATATTATATAAAGATTCAACACTCTCAATTCGTTCATCACCCCACATTCAATTTTTACTTCTCAGCCTCTCTTGAAACATTCGTATGTTTGGTTTTATCGTAGTTAATTTGAAGACTAATTTTTCTAGCACCACTCTCAACCGACTTGAAAGTCTAACTCATAACAGCTTCACTTGAGCCGAGGATGACAACATCAACAGCGTAAGCGATCATCTGCACTGAGTTTATTGACAAGATTTTGTTGTTAATCAGTAGTTTATTTTGACGGCACACATATTCCAAGGCTAAATTAACGAGTATAGAATAGATAGCATCACCTTGTCTTAAACCGAAGTCGACTTTAAAGAACTTCAATATTTCGTTCTCCACTCGTACACAGCATTGAGAGTTCTGTACTGTCATTTTGCATAGTGATACCAGTTTACCAGGGATTCTCATTGACACCAGAGCAGATCCTAGAGTATCCCGTTCAATAGAGTTGTAGGCCTGTCTGAAATCAATGAAGAGTTAGTGCACAGGTATGTTGAACTCTCGAAACTTTTCCGAAATCATCCTCATCGAGGGAAGTGCATCGGTGGTACCTAGGCTTTGCCGGAAGCCACACTGATATTCTCCAAACAGTTGTTCAGCAAAATGATTGATCTTGGGTAGCAATATATAGGAAAAGATCTTATATGCTGTGCAGAGTAGACCGATTCCTCCGTAGTTGGCAAATTGTATGCGATTACCTTTTTAATGGATTGGTATCAGCATAGCTGAGTTCCAGTCCTGTGGCATGGTTTCAGTTCTCCAGATCATTTGGACAAATTCAAACAATCTTAAGGATAGAGTTCCCCACCATGTACAATAATTTCGGGTGTTATATCATCGATACCAGATGCTTTATTGCGTTTTAATTTTGACAGCGCCGCTTTGAATTTCTCTTTGGTTGCTTCGTTTATATGTACCTTTGACCCACAAATAAGCTTTGCTCGTCGCCTGACTTGTTGCTGGTCACTTAAGGTGAGAAGATTCTCAAAATAAGCGGCTCAAGTATCTAAAATATTTTTAAGGTCTACTTGTAGCTCCCCATTTTTGTTTTGAATAGCAGTCGATCTTGTTTGCGGTCCCTTCTTTAAGGTTTTAACCTGTTGAAAAAAGTTACGCGATTGATGTTTCTTAGTGAAGTTATCAATTTCCTTACACCGTCTCTTCGACCATTTTCTCTTCGTTCGTCTACATAGCTTTGAAACAACTTGTCTTGACCATTAAAGTCAACAAGAACCATAATGAAGTCACGTATTGGTGTTTGTTTCATAACCTCTCCCAGTGCTTTGTAGAAATTATTATTCTCGTCGACGGTCTTGGCTTCAGAAGGTGCATGCACGACAATAAGGGAAATATTGTTGTATGTAACGCGTACATGTAGGTAGCAGATCCTCTCATTGACTGGGATGAATTTCATCAAGGCTTCTTGTATGCGTGCACCAACAAGAAAACCAGTATCAAATTCTCTTCGAGAAGGATGACCACTACAGTGTAGTGTAGTGTGTAGTGTAGTGTAGTGACTATCCAAATCTTGTTTTCCGATTATTGGCTGTTTAATTTCTTGCAGAGCTATGATATCCATCATATACCTCTCAGCCTCTGTTTCTAGACTTATTAGAGTATCAGGAGCGCTCAGGCTGTGCACGTTCCACGTTCCGATTCGGTAGTCTGGTCTTTTTTCACATCCAGGTAAAATTTTCCAGGTTTAGAATATCAGTCTAATATAGTGGGTAGGGGTAATTTCGTTGCATTTTTTTCTAAATTTTATTTTATAATTTTACTTATATATAAACAAAATATCCAAATATGTGAAATCCATTATTTGTTTAAAAAAAGATAATAATTTTAAGTAAAATTGTTAATTTATTTTTTTTATTCTAGGGGTTGAAAATCAATGTTTACGGCCTTCAGTTCTACAGAAACTATTAACTCTAAATAGTTTTCATATATTGTGCTTATGCAAGTATTAATAGAATACGACAAAATATATAAAACACTAAATTTAGGTTTTTAACAGAAACAGTCATCTTTAAAAACCCTTTAATTCACTAATAAAAATCTAAAACTCAAAGTAAATATTTCACTCACCCATAAAACTATCCGCAGGAGGGATCGATTTTGATCGATTATGATCAATGTTGATCTACGGGTCTGACTACCCTGCGTACTCCAGTCCCTGCCATTGACATATGAGTTAGCGTGAGATATCACATACCACTGGCAATGGCAGGAGATGTCATTAGCCAAGATGATATCTTAGGGTGCTGGCGGACGAACTTTAATTAGTCAACGGCAGCACTTCCAGTCTTAGCTGGGCAGCGTTCCGTAGCGGTACCGCTCATTAGCTCTTCCGAGGAATCGAACCAACACGTAGTTATGTGTGGGCTTTGTGCCTCGATTGAAGTGGTGGGCGGTGCGTCTGGGGTGCGCTGCATCAGCTGGATTATTGGCATTTAGTTTTGTTTTGTTTTCTGCAAATTTCTCACAATTTGTTTTTCACTTATTATTTTGTTATTATTTCTTCATCTTATCATGAAATATTGGCATATGTCATATTTTGTAGTATGATAGGATTTTTTACTTAGTTATGCATTTTAAAATAAAACACAAAAAAATAAAATAAACATTTTGATATATATATGGCAGTACAACCGAAAAAAAATAAGTCTGCAAGTGGTAAAGCAAATTTGCGCAATCCACCCGCCCATAAAGCGGCATGTCCACGGAATTTGCAGGGACAAAACATATATGAATCAATAAAAAATTTTAAAATACATGTTCAAAACATCTGCGGATTGAACGCTAACCATGACCACGTGCAACATCATCTTGAGCACGACAAACCGAACATTCTATTCCTTACAGAAACACAAGTTTCTGAAAATTTTCTCTTTATAGAATCGCTTAATTCCAAATATAGGCTCGAATCAGCTTTCAAACTCCATCAGGGCGTATGCGCATTCATTCATGAGAGTGTTGCGTACACGCGCTTTCCAAATTTTGAACTACACGGTGACGGCTTCAATACAATGGTTTTAAAGATTTGTCTTCCAGAAATGACTTTTTTTACAATAGCTTTATACCGGTCCCCCAACAAACGTAACCCAAACTTTTTTAATATACTGACAAAAATTATGGACGAGATTAGAGCAAAGTCCCCTAATTGTGAAGTTATCGTTACCGGTGACTTCAACGTCCACAACAAATCATGGTTGGAATTCTCCAAATCGACCGACGATGTTGACAATAGTGGAAAACTGGCAGAAATTTTTGCCGCGTCTCAGGGCCTATTCCAAATTGTAAAAAGCCCGACTTTCACTCCCCGTAATGGCGGTGATAATAGTTTTCTACTAGATCTCTATCTTACCACAATGCCAGATATTACGAGTGTCGATGTTGCGAAAGGTAGTATTGGAAATTCTGATCATTATTTAATCTCATCAGTTATCAAAACTGATTTACTTAAAACTACAGCTCCCAAACCCCGTAAAATATTTCACTACTCAAAAATGGATAAGAGTGGTCTTCAAAATTTTTTCCATGGTTTCCCTTTCGACCGTCATTGTTTTTACACTGACAATGTAAATGTTTCTGCTCAAAACTTTACAGAAACCATCCAATTTGCTATAAATAAATTTGTCCCTTTCTCCATAGTAAAACCCAAACAAAAATACTTGTATTCGAAAGCTGCCAAAACGGCACTTAGAAACAAACGTAGATCATTTAATATTTGGATTCATAACAAAACTCCCACTAATCGATCCCAATATCTAAAGGCCAACAAAATATCTAATCAGATTATCTCAAACGAAAAGTCCGAAATTGACAGAGCGAAAGCCTCAAAACTTACGTCTATGTCTGTTTCTGACAAGAGTTTCTACAGTGCCATTAATTCTTTAAATTCTGGTACAAAATTTTCTATTCCCCCTATTATCGATGGTGATTTAATCGTCAATGATCCCGCAAGAAAAGCTAACTTGTTCGCTGAACGCTTTGCTCTGAACTCCACTGTTTTGGAAACTCCTAAAGAAATACCCCAAATCCAGTCTTCAGGAGTTAATATGAATGAACTTCACTTCAAACCCAAAATAGTCGCTAAACTTTTAAAGGGGTTAAACATCAACAAAGCATCAGGAATGGACAATATTCCACCCATTATTTTAAAAACTTTTTCCAAAGAACTTGCACCAACTTTAACTAAAATATTCTACCAATCCTACAAATCTGGTATATTTCCCTCGTGCTGGAAGTTGGCAAATGTCCAGCCCGTCCCCAAAAAGGGACCAAAATCCGATATCTCAAATTATAGGCCAATAGCTTTACTATCGGTCCTATCCAAAGTCTATGAGCATTATATTAATACACATATTTCAAAATTTCTGGAAGAAAATCATTTGATATCCGACAGCCAATACGGTTTTCGAAACAAAAGATCAACTACCGATCTATTAAACTATGTAGCGCATTGTTGGAACAGCATACTTGATAAAGGTGGTGAAACATACGTTATCGCTTTAGACATCTCCAAGGCATTCGATCGAGTCTGGCATGCCAACTTAATCAACAAGCTCGTTGCGTACGGTTTTCATCCCAATGTTGTGAAGCTGATTCAAAATTTTCTATCCGACCGATACATTTCGGTAACCTTAGACGGATATTCTTCTGAGTCTAAACTAATTAACGCTGGTGTACCCCAAGGCTCAGTATTGTCCCCAACCCTATTTTTGATTTATATCAACGAATTGTTGAAAATCACCAGCAACCCAATAAATAGTTTTGCAGATGATAGTACTCTGCACAAGTCGTTCGAGCCCCTTCCTTCAAAAGGTAAAATGCACGAACGAATTAATCCTGCCCGGAGAGACGCTGCCATAAACGTGAACAAAGACCTGAATAAAGTCGCCGACTGGGGTGACCAAAACCTTGTCAATTTCAACTCCACCAAAACACAGCTGTTGATTGTTTCCAGATTAAAGACCGAGTTCCCCAAAGATATTTTATTTAGTATGTGTGATGAACCAATAGGTGAATGTAAAAACATTCGTTTATTGGGTGTCACAGTTTCAAATGACCTACTCTGGAACGATCATGTAATGGCGATGGCAAAAAGCGCGTCTAAAAAACTCGGCCTCCTAAATAGATGCAAAAAATTTTTCACTCCATACCAATTGCTCCATGTTTATAAGTCCTATATTCGTTCCTGTATGGAGTACTGTTGTCAAGTTGGGGGTGCTGCCTCTGTTTCCATCTTGGCCCTCTTGGACTCTGTTCAAAAGCGGGCTATACGAATTGTAGGTGATCGAACTTTGACATCACAACTTGATTCCCTACAACATCGTCGCACTGTTGCTGACCTCGTTGTTTTTTACAAATATCGTCATCAGCAGTGCTCAGATGAAATCAGCGGCATCATGCCTCAAACTTATTCTTATCCCCGTTCCACTCGGCAATCGGCTGCCGCAACCAGTGAAACGGTAAAGATCCCGCGCTGTCATACTAGCAGATCGCAGAGAGACTTCTTTGTCCGAACTGCGTACAAATGGAATAGTTTGCCGGAACACTTAGTCTCAGGTGGCTTCAACCCACAGATGTTTAAAAAAAGCGTTAATCTACACCTCAGAACGCCAGTTGTTGTGGGACCCAGGTCTAGACCTAGGTCTTAAAAGGTATTTATGTGTTGTTGTGACACATATTCTAAACCCTATTACACAACACATTTTATTAAAAAAAAAAAAAAAAAAAAAAAGTCCATTGAACGGTTTTGCTAATAAATATTTTAATGAGTAAAATTGGAAAATTTCATAAAACAATTTCAATAACGAGTGGTAATTGTAAATAAGATTCCTTGTTGTAGTATTTCGCAATAGATTATTTCGAAATACTACAACAAGGAATTTTATTTACAATTATTCATCGTGTTTCGCCAAGTACCAGCGGTAAAATTTATAACGAGTGGTATTTAGGGCCGATTGTATGAATAGATAAGATAAATCTTCGGATTAATCGTCGTTTGTATTGTATGAATCAAGATAAAATAAAAAATTTATCCGAGGATTGTTGATCTATCCTTAGATCTATCTTCTATTTTTCTTCTATAAAACAAAAGATAAAACGATTTGTTTTTTTTTTTTGACATGTGCATAGCAGGAAAATTTTGATTTGAATTTGTGGTTATTTTTGAATTTAAGTTTCTGCGTTTCAAAAATTTGTTATTTGATATAAATTAATAGTTAAATAAATAAAATTTTTAATATAATTTTAATATATTCAATTTCAATTTTGAAATAATGTTTTTTAATTTATAATTAAATTTATTTAAAAGAAAAGTAAAAGAAAAAGTATTGTCACTTATAAAAAAA
Source organism: Diogma glabrata (assembly GCA_963693315.1). NCBI lineage: Eukaryota > Metazoa > Arthropoda > Insecta > Diptera > Cylindrotomidae > Diogma > Diogma glabrata. The sequence continues at coordinate 372,880,178 of OY856187.1, read as the reverse complement.
GTGCTATAAACTGCAATAAAAACAAAAATTAAAATTAATCTATGCGTGTTCATACAATCGACGAAAAAAAGAATGCTCGGATGAAGATAGAATTTTATCCTCGGATTTTTTTCTATCCATCCTTGTTCATACAATTGGCCCTTAGTGAGATAATTTTTTTAAAATTATGATGTTTAAAACAATCATTAGTCTCTAAATGTATTTTTTTTATGTATATGTAACCCTGTAAAGTGTAAATAAATCTCATTAAAAATGCATATAATAAAAATGTCAGTTTCATTCATAAATGTTTTGAAGTGAAATCTTTTTGGTCGGGTTGGGCGATTTTTGGATGGGAAAAATATGTATTCGCTTCACCGTTATGATGTAGGTATATATATGTATTAGCTATGCTATTAGGTAGTGCGCTGCTTGCCTAAAATTGAAGTAAAAATGTAAACAATGTATTTCATAATGCAAAAGTTTCCAAAAAGACTGACTGCTTTACTTAATTATTTTCATTTTATTTTATTATTATCTATTTATTATTTATTTCATTTAATTTTATTTTATTTCATTTTATTTTCATTTTCAACTGTTTTACTTAATTATTTTCATTTCAGTTTGATTGTATTTCAAGAATACAACCAGAATGTTTTCTTGAAATATATTCAGAATGAATCCATGAAATTCATTCGGAATGTATTAGGATAATACATTATGAAAGTATTTACAGAATGCATTATAAATGTATATTCTTAAAATACTTTCAGAATGTATTTAAATAATGCATTCTGAATGCGTTTTTAAAAATACATTCGTAATGTTTATTTGTAATACATTCAGAATGGATTATTAAAATACATTCTGAATGTAGTAGAAGAATACATTTCGAATGCATTTTTAAAATGTTCTCGTAATGCATTACTGAAATATATTTTTAATGCATTTCGCGTAAACCAATCTTTTGTTTTTTTAAGGGGAAATTGATCACGCAGACGGACATCGTAACCATTCTTTCATAGAAAAACGTGATACATTCGAATGCATTAAAGTATCACGTTTAATGCATTATTAATATATTTTTAATGCATTTTGTGCTAGCTGGGATGTGACCAACCTTGAAAAACAAAACTTTGCGTATCGTAATGAAGGCCATTTCGATACGCAGTTGGGTATCGAAATGACTTTATTTTAGACGCAAAATAGAAAAAGTATTTTTTAAATGCAAAAAGTAAAATCGATCGTAGAAAAATTTTGTGTGCAACACGTGCAAAAAGCATATTTGTTGCACTCAGCATGGTTGCAACTTGCAGCAAACTTCGTGCATCGTGCAACAAATATGCACTTCTTGCACTAGTTACACAAATAACTATTTTGCATTTAAAAATACTTTTTGCACTAGGCAAAAAGTTAAACTTTTGGCACAGTACATAGTGCAAAAGGTAGTCACTTTTTGCACGATCGTAGAATAGTACATTATATAACAAGGTTGAGAAGTAGGCTATTATTGACCGAGAACTTTTAGATGAGGCGCGTAGCGCCGAGGGATATAATGTTTGAGATCTATACTAGTCTTCTCAACCGAGGTATATATAGAATTTTTTCAACTACTAACACTAATTATCATATTTGCTTTCATTAGATATATTAGTCATTTTCCATTTCATTTTTTAAGTATCTTAAAATATCAAGTAGCCTGGCAGTTTAGTTTCATACAAATAAAACGAAACAAAGCAATGCAATTATTATTTGTTTGTGTTTTTTTGTTCATTTCAATCAAAAATAAAAGAAAATTTGTCATTATTAACCTAGGTAATTGTTTGTTATTATTATTGACCTAGCTTGAGAAAAATTACTTCTCATGGGGGCATTTGAGTAAATAATGACGATTTCTCAAGTTAGTAGTTAAAAAAAAATATTGTTTCTTATTTGCATCGACATTTGGGCTACTATTTTGAAAACGTAGATCGAAAAAAAATCGACTATTTTTTAAAAATCTGAAATTTTGATATATTCTTCGTATTGACGAAAGAAAAAAAAGATTTCTGGATTTTTTTTGGAGTACTCTGAATTGGCGTTATGCGCGGTTGAACTTTTGAGGCTTTTTCACGTAGTTTCGGTAATGGTGTCAATGTTTTGTTAATGAGTGCCACAAGTTTTATGCGATTTACGTATATTTTTGCGACTAAAGAGAAAAATAGTTGAATAATCGAAATTTGTAAGGCGGAAATTAATAATGTTTCTCTTTTCCGCTAAGAAGCGCGTTAAACCTTGGTTTACATCAAAGCTCATATCTCAAAAATCGTCCTTTTTTTTGTTTTTCACAACTTTTAAAGTAAACACATGCAGCTATGAAATTACAAAAAAAAGTGAGAGATTCCATATGGATTTTTTATACGATTTTTTAAAGTTTAGTATTTGAAAAATTCACATGTGTTTTTTATCATGTTAATTATTCTTTACTAAATGTGAATCTAATACATACATTAAAAGTTTTATATTTTAACATCCGTACTCAATTTGAAACATATTCTGTGCATTACTCATTGAAAAACAGACTTTTATTGAGAATAAGAATTGGAGATCCCAACGATCGAAGATTTTGATATACTTGCAACATCTTAACAACTAGCATAAGAATAAGACTATTATAAATAAATAGTTTTTTCTTTAAAAATCATAATTTAATGAAACAATATTAATATTATAAACAAATACATTAAAAAATGAATTTATATATTTTTTTGCCTTTAAATGGAAATATTTCTGATTGTTGGAAAAGGAAAACATTTTGGCAGTAATTTTATCGGGTGTAGTGTTATCCGGTAAAAAACATTGAAATCCTTAAGCTCCACGAAATGTTTTAATGTCCGAAGACCGCATCGAAAGAAATTGCTCCTGTAGTTCAATATTTCCTGAAGACACATATGAAAATTTCATAACGTATTTGATATTTTTTGATCAAATTTTCACCCATTCAAATAATTCCCTTGCTGTTGATATTTTTTCTTCTTAAGGCGATGCTCTCCGGGGAGAGGATATGCCAACCTAATCCTACTGCCTTAGCCGTCCATGGTAATATGGTATATATGGTATATAAAGAATATAGCCGTCCTTAAGGTCGTATATCAAAACATTTTTTACAGAAAATTACCTCTCTGTCTCTGTCTCTCTCTCTCTTTCATTTTTTTTCCTAAACATGTTTATTTTAAATAAAATAACCACCACTAAATTATTCTATTTAGTATTAATGATACAAAAGGATTCGGTTTCTTTGGAAAGAAGCCGAAAACTAAATTTACAAAACATTGGCAAGGGTAAACACCAGATTCGTGTCCTAGTCAAATCGTGTCCTAGTCAAGTGTTCATCAACCTGCATGGTGCATACACTTTTTAATACACATTTGGGTTTAAGGTTATCCAAAGCTTAAAGCAAAATCAAATTTAGGGTATACACATTTTTAGCATAATTCCAATTTTTTATTGTTGCGTTGTGAAGTAAACCATATTTAAACTTTTATTTTTCAAAATATTATCAAATTTACGCAATAGCCTAAAGATACTAATTTTATTGAAAAAAATCATAATTTGTTAAAGCTATTACATCTGCTTCCCATCTCCATACTTAATTTTTCAATCATTTAAATTAAAAATCTAAAATTTAGGATCATAATCATTTAATGTAACAATTTCTTCGCATTTTTTCCACAGAGCTTTTGAGTTTTTTTCAAATTCTACTGAATTGAATAAATTAAATTTATAACAATCACTAAAAAACATTCGAGACACTTTTCCACCCACATCATCTACTGCTACATATGTTGTGGTTTGACATCCTACCTCGGGTGTTTTTGTAAATATTTGAATGCTTTTCATTAAAAGTTCACAAATCCAATATCGTTTATAAATATATGTTACGATGATTCCAGGGTAAACTGAATTTACTGTAATATTTGTCCCCATCAACTTTGTCGTCATAACTCACAAGTTCCCTTTTTTTGTTACAGCATACGATACAAAATGCGGGCTTTTTACTACATTACCGTTTTCTCCAATATTGTTAAAATCAACCACTCCTAAAAAAGCCAATAGTGACGTCAAAAATATAGTTCGAGCGCCATCAGATTTTTCCAATAAATCGAGGAGTAGATGCGTCAATCAAAAAAGCTCGTACAAGTTGATGGCATAACCTAATTGAATATTATCCGAGATGTACTTTAATGGCGGACCAACACCAGCGTTATGACTGATTCATGTTGACTTTTTCTTCTGTTTCTATTGAATTCTTTGCTAATTCTCGAATGGGTTTGAATCAACCAATATCCACTTTTTTTATTATTATGTTTTTATTATTTGTTTCGTCAATTATTTCATTTCTTGTAATAACAGCGGCTTCATAATTTATATCAATTAAAACAATTCTTGCAACACGTCTAGCTAAATCTCTAACCGATTCCTTACCAATTAGTAAGGGATCGGTTAGACATTTAGCTAGACGTGGTGCAAGAATTGTTTTAATTGATATAAATTATGAAGCCGCTGTTGAAATGAAATAATTGACGAAACAAAAATAAAAAAGTGGATATTGGTTGTGGTGCACCCGTTATAACAACTGTTTTACCATCGAGGCGTTTCTGTAATAATAACACCAAAACAATTAATATAACTTTGATTTTTAAACAAAATAAAAATACCTTTGACATGCAACGTCCTCTTTTGTAATCCATAAATATTTTGATTAAGAAAAGTATACATAAAACATCGGAAGAATTTTAATAGATGTATAATTTTTATGGATTCAGATAAGTGTCTTACGTTTAACTGCAATACAAGCGTTTATATAGGTATGTTCGATTTATCTTATTTCATATTATTTTATTAATTATGAAACATTATTGAAGTAAGGGTAAAACAAATTAATAGTATTTTATTGATTAAGCGTTATAATGTACTTTACTCTCAAGCAAAATTTTATAAATTTGTGAGAAAATAAAATCCATTAAACACTAAACCAATACAATGCTTTAGAGCAGTGAATCTTAACAGGGGACCCCAAAATGTATTTGTGGGGCCGTGTAACTACTGACATTCTGCTTATCATTTTCGGATAATTGTATTTCAAATCTATGCAACACATACCAAGTAACGAAGCGGCAATTGAGATGCAGAAAAAAGTTAAGACACCCTCTCCATCACTTTATCTACTTTTATTCAGATTTGCTCATTAGACCAATAAATTTTAAAAATCAAATTTTCGTCGCATGTCTGAACAGAAGGTAGACAGACATTTGTTTGTTAATTTAGACCCAAAACACCGACAAATCCCCAAACAGTCGAGAGAAGATTTTAAACATTTTGACATAAATCTAATACTATTTGTACTGTTTACTTGTACTTTATTTGTACTGTTGTACAGATCTTCTAATTTTTCAGTTCGTTCTTTTTCCTTATAAAGTTCGTATTATTTGATTTTTAATGTGTTATTGATTGATATTATTCATACTTTGTTTCTAAATACTGTTTAAATTTGTACGATGGTTTCGGTATTACATTAAACATTGATATTAAATGAATATATTGTGCAATAGCGATAGTTATTGAGCACGACCAGTGAAAATGACTTCATCTATTGTTATATATTTAGATTCATAACCTTGGCATTCCATCGTCGTTTTAAAATCGTAGAATTATTACTATAGTTATTGGTTTTAGACATGGAGCCTAGTTTTGCGAATATTTTTCCATTCAAATTTATCCCAGGTTTGTCCAGCCGACTACTCACTTGGGTCAAAAGGATTTTTTTACTCTTTCTACTCCCATTCAATAAACACAAATAAATATAGTGTACTGTCGACTATTATTTTTTATTTCTATTATTAACATAAGTTAAATGAAAAACAATTACAAGCGTAAGATCATTGTACTTTAGTTCGTTTTATTGTTTTTTTCAAATATTTCGTTTTTTCAAATTCAAATAAATTTAATTTGATTAATTCATGTCAACTATAACAATTATAAGATGCTAGGACCAATTAGTTTTTAATTAATGAAATAAGTAACCTGCAATAAGATAATTGTGTGGTTTTTTTTAATTTTAATTTATAATTTTTTCTTAAATAATGCAAAAGTTTTTCATAAATTATAGAACACTGAGGAGGGGGACATGCAATCCCCGAAATATTTGAAAAAACAATAAAACGAACTAAAGTTCAATGATCCAACGCTTGTAATTGTTTTTCATTTAACTTATGTTAATAATAGAAATAAAAAATAATAGTCGACAGTATACTGTATATTTAATTAGATCAGTACCCTATTTCACCAAACTTACAAATTTGTAATTTCATACAAATTTTAACAAAATTTGTGAAAATTTGCATGGAATTACAAATTTGTAAGTTTGATGAAATAGGGTACAGATCTATGATAAACACAAATATCATAGACGCCTATCACCAAGAAATAAATACAATTATTTGAGACTTTGCTAAAATTTTCGTTAAAAATTTTCCAAACTTCCTGTCTCCGTAATTTTTTTCAAATTTTTCTCTCGATCAGCGTCCAAACGTAGGGGAGGAGACGGTCTGCGAAAGTTGCTCTTTTCTGACAATACCCCAAAAACTGTGCAATGTTAAATTCTAAATAAAGTTGCAATGGTCCATTAAGTGCTCTTTCAAATGACACCCCCTCCCCCCTTGTCCGATGAAAGAAAAAATAAAGAAAACGCCATTATTCAAAATTATGCTAAAATGGTGGAGAGGTAAATTCCAAAAAAATTTTTAAGGAATACTGAAGTATGGAGACCTTTCATATGATACCCTACTTGACTATAAAAAATGTGGTTTCTCAAAGGTCTCAAATCGTAGCGCTTTAAAACAAACAAAAACAACTTTGATTTTTTTAATATCTTGAGTGGACAAGATAGTTTTATACTCATCTCAAATTTCAGGACCATAGCATTAATAGTTTATGTGATAATCGATGTTAATCGAAAACAAGTTTTACTCTCAGCAAAAGTATTCGTCATTATAAAATAGATGATTGTAGTAAACATTTTGTTTGTAGTAAACATTTTGTTTGTGGTAAAATAGATGATTGTAGCAAACGTGTTTTTGCATTGTTTTACTTTTATGTATTGCAATTACCAATTATTTTAGTATATTTCGCATACATACTTTAACTGTAACATTTAATTGTTACAAATACATATGAAAATATGCTCTTCTACATAGAATTAAGATAAAAAATTACACTGTCAATATAGCTATTTATGTAGCTAGGACGTTAAGTAGGTTATTGCGCCCGGAAAGCGACGTAATCTAGCCCGAGTGCCTCTGGCCCGGGGGATGGATGTCGCTTGATGAGCGTAACACCCAGTAACGCCAGTGGTGCATAAAAGATTTTATGCTTCACTTAATAGGCTAAAAACTAAGAAAGATTTTAATTTGTTAATCCATATTAATATGCAAAAAAATCCAAATGTATCATAGTATGCCAAGAAAATAACTATTTTGAAGTTTAAAATAATAATTATTTGTTGTTTGTACGTTGCTATGTAAACAAATTCTCCTAGATTTTGTAGCGTATGACGAAAACATTATATGAAATTTAAAATAGTTTGATAGTTTTGGAAAAGTATATGAACATTTAATAACTAAAATGATGCTAAACATTTTTAACAAATGTAAAAATCTTTTACTAGCTTGAATTGAATAAGAATTATTTACATTTTGTAGACAAAACTACAGTAAAAATAATTTTATTTAGTTTTTTAGCGTCTTAATAGCGAGCGAATTCATAATGCCCTCTCATAACGCCCCGATTTTTATGGATGTGTTTATATATCGCGTATCCAAGCCATTATAACAACTTTATATCATTGTGAAGCATAAATTAATCTATTTAACAATTTTTTCTTTTACTTTCAAGGGCGATTGCCAAATGTAATATTATTTATTATCTTCACTTTTAAAACTCCTCGGTACTCCGAGCAATTCTGGCAACACTTTTTAAATCGATTTTTACGATCAAAATATCTCCTTTATCTTGCTCGTTGGTAAATATACATAGTTGTTCTGCTGATTAACTTTTTTTTATTTGTATCAGGTGGATTGAATTTATATATGCTTACATAATTTTGTTTTTCTTCAACATTTTTTCCTTGGAACGTACTTTTATAAAAATATTAATTTGTTCAAGCGATTAAAACCATTCCTATGGGGAACATTAAACAGAATAAGAATTTATATAAAACTATAATATTAAAATTAAAATATGAATAACAAATGTTTTACACAAACACTTGTTGCTAACTTAAACAAACCTTAACTAACTATGTTTCTATTAACAACATTAAAATATAACTTATGAAATACCCTGACATTGTGGATCTGTTCACATTTTTATTGAGGTCTCGAAACGATTTACTAGTTCGAGTAGCACTGCAACCTAAATATCTATTGTGCTTAACCCTGATGTTTTTATACGACAAATGAGTACGATGTTAATGCAGGATGCTTTGTGTGATCAAATCTGAGCCCCTTAAAGTAGTTGATAACTATCCGATTCTGTATAGAATATTGATTTCAAAGAAACGAAGATTAGAATTTTATTTAAGAAAAAGGATTCTCGCAAAACCACGGCATAGGAAAAAATTTATGTATTTTTAACATATAATCCTCCTTTAACAATGTTAATTGGCAATTACAAAACAGCGTATTTTAATTAATTGTAAGTTATTCTTGCTTGATTGTGATCAGCACTAACCAAAACAATAGAACACCGAGCGTCTAAAATATTTAGGGACTTGTTGAACTAAATGAAAACAATCTTATTTTTCAAGGGCGATTTTTTAGATGGCTGCGCCATTTATAGTTACTAAAGATATAGTTTTACAGTGTTTTTTGTATTGTTACAATTCTAAAAAAAGTAATTCATAACAACGATCTACTAGCCTCAACATTTACTACAATAAACCAAAAGACATGCTACTTGTAATAATAATATGAGTAATAGGAATTTTTTATATTACTTAATTTAATTTAATTGAATATTAAACGATAAATATAATATGAGAATAGTTTATTAATATTTTAAAACTTTAAAAGATGTGACGGTAAAGAGTTATGATATATATATATATATATATATATATATATATATATATATATATATATATATATATATATATATATATATATATATATATATATTTAGGGTGGTCCTTATTTTTAAATGTTTAAATTTTTACGATCGATCCTCCTAATTTGGTTCTAAAATGTATAAAATGAATGTACATAAAATTTGAACATGATCGGATGAGTTTAACCCGTACCCCAAAGCCCTTAAAGTTTTTACAAAGGGTGAAAAACACGTGAAATCAGCAGGGTCTGGAAATGAGGTTTTAATTTTGTATGTTTAGATATTGGAATTCGTTGACATCAATAAAAAAAATTTTCTGCGTTTTTAGTTTTATTTTTTTTACCCTGTCTTAAGATACAGGGTGATGAAAAATCAAAAAATTGCTCGACCCTGGTGTATTGAAAAGGCTCCACAGTCAAAACTACTGAACTGATTTTAATGTTATATAGCTCAAAATGTAGGTATTGAACAGAGCTAATCAAAATAATAATTCACATTATATGACCAAAAAAAACTGTTCATTTTTTAACTCCACTTTTTTTTTATATAAAACATTTTAAGGCGTGTTGCAATAAAATTAATAAAAAAAAAACAAAAAATTTTCCCCTCCTGAATTTTTTATAAAATGTTAGTAACATTTGTACCTTTCACATATTAAAAAATCAAAAATTTAAAAAATACGCATTTCTAGAAAATCGAATTTGAATTTTTTACCGTTATTTTTCTAAAAGAAATTTGAATGTGAATTATAATTTTGATTAGCTCTGTTCAATACCTACATTTTGAGCTATATAACATTAAAATCAGTTCAGTAGTTTTGACTGTAGAGCCTTTTCAATACACCAGGGTCGAGCAATTTCTTGATTTTTCAACACCCTGTATCTTAAGACAGGGTTAAAAAAAAAAAAACTAAAAACGCAGAAAATTTTTTTTTATTGATTTCAATGAATTCCAATACTACGAAATTAAAACCTCATTTCCAGACCTTGCTGATTTCACGTGTTTTTCACCCTTTGTAACTTTAAGGGCTTTGGGGCACGGGTTAATCTTATCGCATTGTGTTCAAATTTTGTATAAGTTTTTTATATACATATTGGAACCATTTTAGGGGGATCGATGAAAAATATTCAAAAAAAAAAAAACTCCATATAACTAAGAACCACCTTAATATATATATATTAATATATATATATATATATATATATATATATATATATATATATATATATATATATATATATATATATATATATATATATATATATATATATATATATATATATATCGCTGTTCATATTACATTATTATTGTTGTTATGTTTTATTTTTTCGACAAGCCAACGCGCTTAATTATAATGCATAAACAAATAGTATGCTAAACTTATTATGAAAAATGTAATAAACGTAATATATTATTACAGTCACAGTTACAGTATGCAAATGTGTTTTTAATTTGAGCACAATAAATTTTAATTAAATTTCATCATCTTTCTCCTCTCTTATAAATAAATATTTATTATATTCAAGATATTGTAATAAGATAAAGGTATTGTAATTGAAAGATATTGCTTCGTCGCAAGTAAACATTTTGAAAGATATATAAAAAATTTGATTATTCAAAATTTTTATGAAAAAAATTACATAAATATTAAAATAAATACGGGCCAATCTATATTATAGAATAGATTTTTTGTTATAACTTTTGAAAACCAGAAACAAAACCCGTTTCCAATATATTAATGGTCGAATTTAGCTTTATAGATAAGATAAATACTTTAAACTAAATAGTATAAATAATATTTTGTTAATTTCTAATTAAAGAATATATGAACAATTTGTTAAAAATTAATAACAGACCGAATTATATTTCATTTTCTTATTACAAAAAAGATTTAGAATTTGTTATTAAATTGAAATATAATTTTTTTTTAATATATCAATATATACAAATTTACACTTAATAATCAATAAGGATAGCAAATTTGTAATATTATAAATAATAAATAAATACCGATAGGACCTAAATAAGTGTGATTACTTAAAAAAATATTAGATTTTTTTAAATTTAAAAAACAAAATAAATTAATTTATATTTAAAAATTTCAGAAGTAAAAAAATATATAAAATTGAAGTAAGAATTAATTAAGTTGTCGTTTGAAATTTTTAAAAAAATTTTTATTAAATGTTATTAAATGTAAATAAAATATTTTTTGAAACCTTTTTATTTTATAAAATCCTGCAATTGAATTCCAAATATATCTATATATTAATTATAACAATTAATGAAAGATCAATCGAAAATAAAATAATTTAAAATTTAGTTTTTTTTCTTAATGAATGGTTTTTGAAAAAGCAGTTTCAACTTTCAACACACGAAGTAAGGTAAATCTATGTTTATGGAGTCGATGGTGGTGATGTTCAAGGTAAGTAAATTAGTTTTTCGAAAGTGACCAATGTCATGTATACGTCTTTAAAAGGAATTTATATTTGGTTGTGCCATATATGTTCCATGTAGGAACGTAAACTGTCAACAAGCCGTTGCACCCTTCCTTCGTAGCCCATTGGCATCATTATGACTAGTATTACCTGCATAACCATGTCCTCAGTACATTGTTAGTATGTTATCACCACACAGCTTGTAAATTTTACTTTTACAGTTTCTTTCAATGTAATGCCATTATTTAACGGCTGCTCAGTTTTCTAAAAGCTGGAAATGCCCTTGATCTGTTAATTTATTTTCAGGCTATATTCTGAAATGAACAATTGTTAATAACGTTAAATTTAACCTGAAATAGACTGTGTTAAGTGCCGCTCATTGATTTTTGTCCAAATTCTCCTGCGCCGCGTACCATTTTATTACATCATTGCTCAAACTGTACTTACTAGATTCCTGGCGTCACTCTGCTTTATTTGCTTAACATCGAAGTTGTTTTTCTGCTAAAGTTGAGCTGCTTAACCATTTGACCTTTTGTTTTCTGCTAAAGTTGAGCTGCTTAACCATTCGACCTTTTGATTACTCAAGCCAGGAATTTCCACTGGAAATTTGTGTTTGATGTTTGGACCTGACAGTCTAGTAAGATTGGTTTTAATATAGCATCACCAATGGCACAAGAGGACATGTACTCATTGCCTCCATTATGCAAATACATATGAGTCTCTTTTTCTTCTCTAACTTCTTGTCTCGGAATAAATCTTCATAGGACTGCATCATACGTATGGGTCACAAACATGAACCCTTACACAAAATAACGTATCATGTTTATTTGTATTTGAGCGTAAGATCCTAGGCAACATTTTTGGTCCACTTAAGACAGACGATGGAGAGTACAGAACGCGATATACCCTTAAGATCAGAGACCATCTTGAGAGTCCAGATATCATAGGTTGTATCCGTTCCAATAGGATTGCTTGGTTTGGGCATGTTCTACGAGCCGATTCACAGTTTGGAATGATTTAAAAAATGTACGTTAGTACCACAGGGAGTGGGCGACCGCTAATTTTAGGGTCCTTAGTCTTCGTTTTAATTATCATATTAAGTTGAAAAATAATGCACATCAAAAGTATTGCACCCACAGTAACAACAAATCGTGATTAAATTGTATAAATATATGATATTATGGGTATTAATATGTAGATAACCTGAATCATACTGTTTTATTACTAGTTTGTATTAACTATGGTATTTTGGAGTGGTTTCTATTCACTATTTGTTCTGCAAATAATATGGCTAGAAATGAAACCCCTGTTTCAAACTCTGAAGGCCAAGGGCCCAAGTTTTTGTTAAAACAAAATTTTTCTGAAAAAATACAAGCTTATTATGATATACTGGAGTAATTATTTTCAAAAACAGCTAGCTATCACATATGTTTTAAATATGTTACTGATTAGAAAGGTTTACGAAACACTCAATATATATATATGTATATTTTTCACTCAAAAGTAAGATCCCAGTTTCTGCGCCATGTGTTGGTTTTTGGTAGGGGGAAGTGGGGATAGTATAAACATGGGGCAACTGTAAAAAGTTTTAATTTCCCTCACAAAACATCAATCAAAAAATTCGACAAAAATATCACAGATGTCGCTTCGATCGACTACACACACCAGGAGAATTTGACAGCTGAAGTCAGTCTTGTTCAAAAGTTATTGGTGAATAAGTGTTTCGGCAACCCAAAAGTAAATTTTTTTTTTTTTGTAAAACTCGAATAACTTTTTTTACCATCATATGTTTAAAAATATTCCAACATGTTTTGATAGCTGAAATATTCAAGAAACATAATATTTCTTTGTTTTAGCCAAATTTTAGATCTTGGAATATTTTTTCAAAGCATAACCCTAAAATCGCCACGTGGGGCACATATAAACAAAAAAAATTTTGATAGTATAAACGCGTTTATATGTGAAGCATGGTATGGTTATATGGTATACGTGTGGTTTCCCGTTTCACTTTTGATATTGATTTGCAAAACCTAAACATACGATGAGATTGAATTTTTGCTTTTTTCTTTATAATTTTCTACCTGAATTTATTGAGGTTTTACAACAATCGAAAAATATTGTTTTTTTTTAAAGAAATATATATGTTATATGCTTATATATATTGTTTGAAGCACAATAAATAATAAAAAATTTATAAAAGGTACTTTATGAATTTTATTGTGGTGTTTTTTGGGTGTTTATATGTGCCCCATACAAAAATGCTCATTGTTTATAAGTGCCCCACCAGTGGGGATACTTTAAACGAGAAACATAAATTTTTTGAAATTCAAAATTTTATACTTAATGTTTAGTTACGTAGTTAAAAAAAATAGTTTTTTGTAGTAAAGATATGAAATTTTACAATGAAACAGTTTTTAAGTAAAAATGTTTTATGGTTTTAAAGTTATTGAGCTTTAAGTAAAAACTGTTTATACCATCCCCACTTCCCCCTACCTGTTTCCGCTCATGCACGGCATGGTGACGAGATGTGGCTCGTCGAAGCAAGGGTTGTTTGACTACTCTTTGCTGTGCAAATGATAATCAATGCGATAACTCCTTATAATTTCTTGGTGTTCCATGCACACACAAACTCACTGATCTGATAAGAATTTAAGTTTGCACGATAATGAATACTAATCCTAATAAGTTATTCCTAATAGTCTGTTTGTTATATGTATCCAAAAACTTTTCTTATTTTGTAACTTTTCACTTACAAAAAGGAACGGCTTGTTTATAGACTATTTGTATGTATTTTATTTTAATTTTTTATTATTGTAACAAAAATTCTGTCAATCATTTCGACCTTGCGAATCATCTTCATGGGCTATAAAAACACAATCAATTTAACCGAACATCTACTTAAATAATGAAAAACAAGCTAAACTAAATCCACAAAGACCTATCTAGCATACATTCAGAGGCGTAGCTAGAGGGGGGCGGGGAGGCGGTCCGCCCCGGGTGTAACCCGTTTTGGGGTGACACCCGACAGTAAAAAAACTTAAACAAAGCATCACAATGGTTTTCAACGTTTCAATCGTTTTCAACGATAAAAATTTTATGTTTTACTGATTTATTATAAGTCATATAGACCTAAGTTACCGAAATAATAATGACATTCTTAATTCCCAAGGGAATTATAAGAGGGAGTTATGGATTCATAATAGACCTAGTTTTCATTATAAATTTTTGTTTTGTTTATTTATAAACAACATTATTTACATAAAGCTATAGTAACGAATAACAATACCCCAGCAATACAATTTGAAATGAAAAATAACTAACTTGATCAATTAAAACGAAAAATCATGCTATCAAATACTTGATAAAAATAAATGTTTTAGTTTAATAAATGTTTCAGGTAGTAAAACATAAAATTATTTATGTATCACGTGAATTATTAGATGTCAATTACCTTGTGAAACTTACTAACCCTCTGGCCAGAGGCCCTCGGGTAGTAAACGTTTCTCTCGGTAATTAACATCCTTATAATTCCCTTGATACCTAAATAACTATAATTTTGATTTATAAATTGTGATAACTTATAATGTGTCCTATAAATGTGTCCTATTGGTTCAAAAAGGATCTATTCTACTTTTTAAAATTTTTGAGTAATTACGTAAAATAAAATTTTAACAATATGTGTGTATTTCTTTTTTTTTAATCGAATCAACATGTTGAGCATTGAATACCATCACCACAATTACTCAATAGCTTTGAATATTCCTATAGATACCATATTAACCGTTTTCTTTTACGTTACATTATTTAGTATGCAAGAATGATTCTTTAACGACCAGGTCTGAAAACACATATGCTGAATAATCTATAGGAAAAGTGGTTTACGTCGATAATGTGGCACCCTGTGTCGATAGGGTGGCACCCTTGAGTTCTGTTCTATTCCAAAATTATGTCTCTATTCCAAAATTATTTCTAAAATATCAGCTTATCTTTACTACCTAATACATATATGTTTTACATTTCAAGCAAATTAATTGCAAACACCTAAGGAAACTAATAAACAATCAAATCACCATGTTTGTAAATAAATTCAAATTAATTTATTTTCCTTTATCTTGAAACTCGTAAATTGGAATGGATCGTTTTCGAATGGACACATAAATAATTACTGTGGAATAAAATGGTGGTTATGCAATTACTATAGTTTTGCAAATTTTTATAGGTAGATACATACTCATCCTATTTGTTTTCAGTTTTATAATATCTATATATATAAAATTGAAAGTATGTATGTTTGTCGTTTATGCATTATTAAACCATTCATCCGATCATCATGAAATTTTGGGAAGTTGTAGTGCACACTTGCGCATAGGTAACAGGCAAACTTTTTTTTTTGAATGGAACCCCAGGGCCATTATAATTATCTTAAGGGGTTCTGCCTAAATGTTGATAATAATTTAATTTGATTTTTCTTTAAATATCGTTTTATACGGTTAGATTCCTTTGATCAATTTTTTTGTTGAACATAATCTAATGAAATTGAAAAATGAAAGTATAATCTGAAACAATTACATTTGTATATCAAAACTATATGTATTTGAATTAAACACATAATAGCTGTGTTTTTTTGTAATTCTATATAGAACAGATTTAAAATTTTCAATACGATTTGACAACTAATTAATTCTGTAATAATTCTACAGAACTATTTAGCTGTCAAATCGTATTGAAAATTTTAATTCTGTTCTATATAGAACTACAAAAAAAACACAGCTAATGATGTTACAAATTTTATAATCATCTATACAATGTGTTATTGTTATTGGTAATAAACTAAATATGTTATTGGTTTGCAAATGAATGTAATGAATGTTTCTTCAACTAAGAAAGATAGTTGATAACATCGATGGATAGCAAGTATGATAAACAAACTAATTAAAAATGTGGCACTTAGTCGGCAACACATTTGCAATAGCGATTTGCAAACAGTTACATTGCATTAATAACAATGAATTTATAATATATGCCCGCCCGCAGGAACATATTTAAAAATTAAAATTTTGGATCTATGGATGTGACAAAGCGGCCTTCTTTAGTACCTGCTATTGGCAAATCAGTTAACGTGAGATATCGTTAACTACCGACAATGGCAGTAAGATATCACTTATATTAAGGGGATAAGTGATATTTTAGGGGTGCTGGCGGATGTACTTTTTTCAATTAACGATAGTACCTTTAGTCTTAGTTATGGATTATTCTTTGACGATAAAGCTCTATTTTTTTTTAAATAAAATGTATTGGGTAGTAGGAATTACAATGTGTATCACAACAACACATAAGAACATGTTTTCTAAGTTGTTGATGGACGTAATTTTTTAATTTTTTAAAAGAATGAACTTTTTGCTTGCTCGAACAAATGAGCTTCCATATAATTGTTATATATGCTGGCTTGAGGTAAACAATGCGTTATATGATCTTGGTATATGCTTCTAGCACTAGGATAATTAGGGACCTAACTTAAGCTTTGTTCCTGCAAATTTGAAAAAAAAAAAAGTATATTTTTTTTATTTCCTCCATCCTATCATGAAATATTGCCGTATATCGTACATTATTATGTGAAAGGATTTATTATTAAGTTTTCCATTCTTTAAGAAGAATATAAAAAAAGAAATTTGCGTTCATCAACGTCTTAAAAAGCATTATGTTGTAGAGCCTAGGTCTTAAAAGGTATATAAGTGTTGTTGTGACACATATTGTAATTTCAAATATGTCACATATTTTGAAATTGCACAAACTTTTTTGAACTTCCGTGAAAACAAAGATGTACAATGTCATTGAAGCTACAATTTTGAGTGGAAAATTCGAAGAGGAAGATGTAGTGTTGCCACGACAGATAGGCCACATATTTCAATGATCCCAACAGATTCAAACGTTTAGTTTCCAGTGCAACTCGCTTTTGCAATTACCATCAACAAAGCAGACGGACAGTTACTGCAAGTATATGGACTAGATTTGGAGAATCCGTTCTTCTCACATGGACATGGACAACTATATGTGGCTGGCGCGTTAGGAAAAACTTCTGATTTATTCGTGTACGCACCAGACGGAAAAACAAAAAATAAAGTGTACCCACAAGTACTCGAATAAATAAATAGAATTAAAACGACATTTTGAAATTCGTTCCATATTAAAATAAATAAGTTGCAATAAAAATGACACAATGTTAATTGAATGTTATCTTTACGAGTTTTCTCGAGTTTTCTTTCTTATGAGATAGCGGCAATGTGCGAGCAATGTTAAATAAACAAAACTTTTACGCTATTTGGTGTAAAAAATAAAATTTTGAGAGATTTTGTGAGTGATTAAGATCAAAGTAATTATTGTAATTCACTTGAATTTTGCACTTCGACAGCTTTTTTCATTTTCTCTCAGAAAAACTTCTTTAGAACAATTTTTGTGTGTTTCGTGTTGGGTACAAATACAATACATGAGCACTGTGAACATTTGTGAATCTATTTTTGTTCTGTACAATGTTCTATATAGAGATGAGTGTTGACACACCTCTACTAATTCAACAAGTCATTTAAATTTTTTTATAGCTACTCGAAAACTTATTTGATCGCCAATTTTTCATATATCCGAACTGATGAGCTAAAGTACTGATAATTTTTCATTCATATTTTTAAAAACAAAAATTAAAAACTACGCTATCATTTCTCATTACTACTTTTTGAAATCATTGCTACTACGTCAACAAAATGTCTGTGCACAAACTTTATTTATAAGCGTAGCAAAGCACGCCGGGTAAAAAATAATAAAATTTAATAAGACAAAAATATTTAATAACATTGCAATATTGCAATAAAGAAATCATTTGTCAAATGCATAAGTGTATTGCTTTGGCAAAATAAAAAAAAATTGAATTTATGTTAATCAAATCCATTTTTTAATTGTGATTCATAAGATGATATGGGACTATTTGGACAAAATCTGGGATTAATTTCCATTTAGTCAATATTATGATGGATATGATTCCGGATCTTGGACATCTGTCCAATATGACGAATTTAAAAGGATGGATTGTACACATTGTACAAAACCTGGGCATCATTGGATTTTTGTCCGTTGTCTGGAGTAAAACGTACCTCTAATAATTTCGAATTGTAATTGGATTTTTCTGCGATATTCGTCTTACTGATTGTAAATGGTAACATTTTGAACATTTTACAAGAAGGTTTTATAAGATATATTTCGTTTACGTTCTTGACTATATTATAAGAAGAGTATATTAGTAGAAAAAACGAAATTTCTAAACGAATTTTAGGTTTTTGAGCATATTATCATTATTGAGGATGAAGACTGACTTTAGTTTTTTCAATTCGTTTTAATTGTAAGTTAAAATTACATAATACCAATTTTCACGAACTTTACATTTATGTATTTTAATTTTATTGAAAAACGGTTTCGCAATTTTTAGAATAAACAAATTTTAAAAAGCGGAAAACTTTGGAAACGAGGTTCATAAAACGATAGGAGACGCAGTCTTGCTATTAATAGATAATGAAAAACAGAAGTGGAAACATCTTTTATCCAGATTATTGCATATAACTTTGTTTTTATCTAAAGAAAACCTAGCATTTCGTGGATATGATGAAGGAAAAAGCCTTTAAATAAAGGCAATTTCTTAGAACTAATCAAACTACTGTCAAAGTATGATGTAGTATTAAAAGAACACATCTTGAATTAAATATTAAACAAAAATATAAATATTTTTGAATGATGTTTCATAGCACACCTGACATTTCACATATGTCAGAAGTGATTCGTTATGTGAAAATTGATGATAGAAAAGTGGAAATCAAAGAAGTATTCCTTGGACTTTTTCCTTTACATGGAAAAAAAAGCCGCTGCTTTAAGCGATGAAATTCTTAAAAATCTTAAAAATGACGGTTTAGATGTTATGAATTGTCGTTCCCAAGGTTATGATAATGCAGCTGTTATGAGTGGTATACATGAAGGAGTGCAAGCTATTATTAAAGCAAAAACCAACAAAGTAATATTGGTTGGTGTATAGATCTTTCAATTAATTTATGTGACCAACACTCATTTGCACAAAATGTAGCTTTTGTAACAGTTTTCGGAACAGTGGAATTTTTACATTTTTTTCTGCTTCGACTAGCTGCTGGGAAGTGCTTGTTAAACACAGCAAAGCAACTTTTAAAAGACTCTCAACAACGCGTTGGGATGCTCATTAGGCTTCAGTTAAAGTATTGGATGAAAATTTTAATGGGATTGTGGCTGCAATTGAGAAATTAAGTGATCAACAAGAAAATGTAGACACTAGAGGCGCTGCACAGAACCTTATGCGTGGTGATTGGGTATGATTTTACATTTCTTTGCTATCTTTTGTTTTGGAATGATGTTTTAAGGCGAATAAATTGTGCTTGGATTGTATTGCAAATCACAAGCTTGAATATTGATCAATTAGTTATAAAAATACAGTCACTTCGTCTTTATATTGAAACCTAGTCGTATTGTAGAAGAGGCAATAAATTTTGCTGTGAAAAAATCGGAGTACTACGACGATTCAATGTTGAACTCCGAACAAGATTAAAGTCAGTCCAAAATGTAGCTTCATTGTTCGAGGTTGTGCTGACAAACACTGGGCTTTAGGCGAACAGTGAAGAGTTGGAGTTATCTAAATCAAAATTTACCGGTTTTTATGGTGAGGTATCAGAAACAGAAGTCGTCATAGATATACTTAGGTTGAGAAGGCATTGAAAAGCGGCAATGTAACAGTTTCTAACTGGGCGTGCCTATAGACATTTTGAAATTGATCGTGGAATGGGATTTTACAAAATCTCTTTCGAATCTTATGGTCGCACTAAAGTTATTTATGACTATTTGCGTATCAGTGACTTCGAGTGAGAGGAGTTTCAGCAAATTAAAATTAATTAAAAATTACATGCTGGCAACAATGACCCAAATGAGGCTTAACAATCTTGGCATATTAACAATAGAACATGAGGCAAAACTAAATATAAATTTTGAAGATGTGATTTCTAAGTTTGCAGCTGTTAAAGCTAGAAAGAAAAGATTTAAATAAGGTGACTAGACGTCCCGCTTTTGGCGGGACAGTCCCGATTTTTAACAATTTGTCCCGCGTCCCACTTCATTTTAAAAATGTCCCGATTTAAAAAAAAACAGAATTTCGTTATTTAATTGAAAAAAAAAATTTCGTTACTCAAAATTAAATTTAGGCAATTTATTTATGCTAAATAAAACATTTTCTCTAGTTTAAATATATATAAATAAATTCGATTATATGACAATCAATATCAATATTGTAGTAAACACTAAACATAAATTGAGTTCCACTTTGTCTTCTATTGAAATTGTAATCTTCTATCTATCTTCTATATAAATAAAATTCGATGTCTGTCTGTCTGTCTGTCTGTTCGGGATAAGCATCGAAATGGCTGAATTGATTTAGATGAAACTTGACATACATAAAGAAAGGAATGTCCGGAATGTCATAGGCTACTTATTTTCATAGAATATATAGTTTTTAATATATAATTTTTATATTAGAATTCTCCATTACTTAATTCATAGCAACGAGTTTGCCTAAATGTTGATTACATACAATTGGTTTTTATTTGTTTTAATAATTATATATATGTATTTACATATATGAGTATAATTCATAGCAACGAGTTTGCCTAAATGTTGGTTAATTATAAGTGTTCTAATAATATATGAGTATGTTTTTATTATATAGAGACACATTTTTTATTTTGTTGTATATGTTTTAAAACCTAACTTGCAAGATTTTTTCATTTAATGCTTATGAAGATTTTTTATTTAGAGAAGAATTAGAATGTGTGTTTATGTATTTAGTAATTCAGGGATAGTTGCCTCTCTAATTCCCGGAGGAAAAACAGCATCGATTGAAGCTGTAAATAGAACAATGCAGGATTTAAGAAATAATAATCAAGTATTTGGTGGAATAACCTTTTTATTCGCAGGTGATTTCAGGCAAACGTTGCCAGTTGTCGTTAAAGGTACAAGAGCAGATGAGGTCAATGCGTGTCTAAAACGCTCAGTACTATGGAGACATTTTAAAACTCTCCATTTAAAGCAAAACATGAGAGCGCAAAGCAGAGGTATGGAATTCTCGGTATGAAGTTTTCTTAGATATTGGTGAAGGAAAATATGCAGAGATTAATACTGATCATGACATTGAAATTTCAGCTACTCTATGCCAAATTGTTACAAATACTGAAGCTTTAATATCTGATATTTATGACGACATCCACAATATTACCACAAAAGGGGATGTATGGTTGTGTGAAAGATCTATTTTAGCGCCAAGAAATGACCAAGTATTGTCACTAAATAATCGTATAACGGAAAAAATCCCTGGTGAGTAAACTTCATATATATCCATTAACACAATATGCCAAACAGAACAAGCAGTGCATTATCCAGTAGAATTTTTGAACAGTATCATTGCTCCTGGTCTTCCACTTCATAAAATAGATCAAAAAGTTGGCATTCCCATTATGCTGCTTTAAAATTTAAACCCACCAAAACTTTGCAACGGCACTCGATTGCGCGTAGCTTCTTTACGAAAGAATATAATCGAAGCTATCATTATTACCGGTTGTGGTAAAGGCGAAATGGTTTTTATACCTAGAAAACCTATCATCCCATCAAATTATCCATTTCAATTTAAAAGATTGCAATTCCCCATAAACGTTAGCTTCACAATGACTATTAATAAATCACAAGGTCAAACTTTAAAGAGAGCTGGTGTTGATTTAAACCAAGGTTGCTTCACCCATGGACAATTGTATGTAGCATGTTCACGTGTTAGTGATGCCGCAAATCTTTTTATTTTGGCGAATGGCAATAATACACCTAACAGAGTATATAAAGAGGTGTTACAATAAAAGAGATAATACAACAAAGTTGGATGAAAAGATTAAGTGCGTTGACGTGCGAGAGGAGGCGGTGGGGGAGGGAAGGGGGGGAGGGGGGGTAGCGAAGCCCGCGGGATACCCCCTAGTTATTTATATAAAATTTAAAAAATAAAATAATCCGTCAAAGTTTAGTTGTTTTAACTTGAGTTTTACGTTCATACATAAAGTTTTTAATTTTATTGATTTGTAAATTTTTTTATTTTTGATCTACGGGAGTGACAAGCCCAGCGTACTGCAGTACAAGATAACAAATCATTAGTTCAAGATAACAAATCTTCCTCGACCGAATTTATCGAGCAGAAACTCTACTTGAGACATTAAAAGCCATTTAATGTGTGAAAAATAATTTAACAAATTCTTGTGGAATATTTCATGACCTTTTCAACAACAATAGTAACCTCCTAAAAAAATTTACGCAAAAAAGAAATATTCCGAAGAATGAAATAATACTATACATAATTTTTTTTATTTATTATATTTGTACGTTACAAGAAAAGTGTATTTAAAAAAAATATATTACAATATTGGGGATTTTTTGAGATCAATTTAACTCAAGTAAGTAAAAAAGTAATTAAAATGTTTTCAATTCAAAGGTATGGTTGGCAGTTTCTCAGAAAAAAACTCCACTTCGCATTTTTCGTGTTTCGGATGAATACGAACCTTCCTCCTCAGTGCCTGGTTCGAATCTTTATGCCGACACGCTATCGATTACGCCGTTGAGGTGATAATAATTTCGAAGTTGAAACTTCTGCATCACTTATTTAATTTACTTAAGTTGAATTTTAAGTTGACTTCATGTTATGAAAATGTTTTACATATTACAATATAATTTTTTCGTTCTATGAAAATTTTTGTTGCTTTATATTGTTATATTGACTACCCCCCCCCCCCCTCCCCCACGTTTATTAGCTTTTTATTAATTTTGACAATTTTCATTCTTGGGGTGACACCACAATATCCGCCCCGGGCGCCACCCATGCTAGTTACGCCACTGCATACGAGTACATTCACAAAAAATAACATCTTATCTAAATATTTAATACAATTTTTATTAATTTTTTTTCGCAAATCTATTTTTTTTTAAATTCTAATGCCATAAAACTATCAAATATTGCATATAATATTGCAATTTTAAATTAAATATCTGAATATAAATAAATAAATAAATTATATCAAAATATAAAAAAATACATAAATAAAATAAAAAATTATTTTCTTAATTGATGTTCTCGATTGGGTCTCTCTCTCTCTGGCGTTTACATCCCATGGAGGGATTTTGCCGTCTGTACAATCAGCTTCCAATCACCTCGTTCCATGACCAGTTGACCTCAGATTCGACATTCTATATCATGGATGATGTCATCACGCCAGCGTTGTCTAGGTCTTCCTCTTCGACGAACACCACCTGGTTGTTGTTGGGACGCTTTTTTCAATATTCTTTCCAATGGAGCCCTTTCTACATGACCAAACCATCTAATCCGGTTAGATTTAATGAATCTGATTACATCGCAGTCTCCAAAAAGCTGTCTGATTTCATGATTCATTCGGATTCTATACTGATTTTCAGCAACTTTACATGGACCATAAATTGTTCGTATGACCTTCCTCTCGAATGTTGATAAAATTCTACAATCGGAGGAAGTCAGTGTCCTGCTTTCACTTCCAAATGTAAGCACAGGTCGTATTAATGCTTTGTAAAGTGTGAGTTTACACAACCACGAAAGATTTTTTGATCGCAGAAGTTTTGAGTATGCGTAGAAAACCCTGTATGCGGCAGAGACCCGGGCTTTGATATCCTGCATGTCATTTGATGATGTTATTACAGACCCGAGGTATTTGAAGTTTTCCATGCGTTCCACTTCATAGTCGTCAGTATTCAGATTTCCGGGAGGTATGTTCTTAGATGTTGTTAACACTTTAGTTTTGACGGTGTTGATGCATCATCCAAGTTACTTAGCATTTCTTTCAAGCTGAGAGAGACTATCCTTAATATCGCTTGTTCTACGTCCGAGAAGCACAATATCATCTGCGTAGCCAAGAACTTGACTAGACTTGTTCTATATGCAGTTTTGTGTCTCAATTCGGCTTTTTCTTATCGCGTATTCCAGGGCCAAATTAAATAGTACGGGCGCGAGTGCATTACCTTGTCGAACACCTGATGTTTTATCGAATGGATCAGAAACTGACCCTTCGATTACTATTCTACAATTTGATCCCGATGTTGTGAGTTTGTACAGAGAAACAAGTTTCTCTGGGATACCAAGGCATATGAGTGCGGACCAAAGGTTTTCGCGGATGATACTAGCATATGCTTGCTTGAAATCAACGTAGAGCTGGTGAATGCTGATGTTGTACTCCCAACATTTTTCCAGAATCATCCTTAATGTAAATCATTGATCTGTGGTTGAGCGGTTGGGACGAAAACCACATCAAGACCGATGATAGATTCGGCGAACGGGATGAGTCGAGCAAGTATGACATTAGCTAGTATTTTATATGCAGTGTTCAATAGTGCTATGCCACGATAATTTGCCCACTTTAGACGGTCACCTTTCTTATGTAGTGGAACAATGAAAGCTGTTTTAAATTTAGCAGCTAGTTCTTCTTGGTCCCAGATTGCAAGAATCAGATCGTATATACGTGAAACCAGAGTTGCTCCTCCATTTTTCAAAAGTTTCGCAGGAATAACCATTTTTCTCCAGTTTTTGTTTATGTTCAACGGATTGGCGGCACTCGTTGTCAAACCATTCGTTGTGTGATTTCGGTGGTCGGTTTCCGATTGTAGTTTGTGCTGCGGCTATAATGATTGATTGAAGCGTTTGCCATTCTTCTTGTATGTTTAATGGCATCTCAGAAGAGATGGCATGCTCTTCTTTGTTTTGTGTTATTATTTCCTGTAGATGATATAATTTGCACTTGTACTTAAAGATGACACGCATATGATCGGTGTTCATATCAGCACCCCTGTATGATCGCACATCAGTTACACTTGTGGAGTGTCTCTTAGAGATCATGACGTGATCGATTTGATTTTCCGTTCTTCCGTCATTTGATTTCCACGTTGCCTTGTAAATTCTCTTGTGAGGGAAGAAAGTGCTAGAAATTACTAGATCATATATCATAGCCACCTCGGCTGCGCGAAAACCGTTATTGTTGCTGGTATGATGCAAGCTGTTAGGACCGATATATGTTTTAAGTTTTGCAATCCTACCAATCTGAGCATTAATGTCACCTACCACGATTTTTACATCGTGCCGCGGGATGTTATTGATCACTTCTTCCAGTTCTAGGAAGAACAGGTCTTTAATATCATCTGCTTTATCTTCAGTAGGTGCATTAACATTGACGATCGTTACATTGAATTTTTGCGTGCGGATTCTCACTGTGCATAACCGCATATTAATTGGGCAGAAGTCGATAACATGCTGATTCAAGCGACGGTGTATAAGAAAGCCAACTTCAAATTCTGGTCCCTTTTGATGACCGCAATAATAAAGAGTGTATCTTTTCGCTGTTTCATGGATTCCACTGCCTGGCCATCTTAGTTCTTGTAATGCCTCTATATCCAGTATGTAGCTCTCGACTTGTTGAGTGAGCTTTAGGAGATCTCCTGGTCTTCTAAGGCTTAACACGTTCCAGGTTCCCATTTTTAAATCGTAGTCCGGACAAAACGTAGACCTAGACAAAAAGTAAAACGGAGATGTATTATTTATTTTGGGATAAATTAGTTTTCAAAACAATTATATTAGTTAAATTTCTACTCCTAGTTCGTACCATTTGTTTGTTGTGATATTTGTTTATATTGGCGTCGTTATTTTTACTATAATTATTTTTAATTATCAAAATTTTGTTATGTTAACCACTAATATTTTTGCTAGTTTTTGGTTTTCTGATATAATTGTTTGAATTCAATAGTAATTTATTAATTTTATGGTTTTTTTTGTCCGTTTCAATGGGAGCCCAATAGTTTTTTTTAATATTTTAACTGAGATACTGAATATTCGCGCATGTGCATATCAGTATGCGCATAACAAACAAATTTCGTGTTCGCTGGTAAAAAATTCTACTATACTTATTATGAAATACGGATTTTTTTTAAACTTTTCCTGTTTGAAATTTAAACAACTCAATCGATTTTTATAAACCTAAAAGATTATCAATAAGGTGAGAGATTTTCATGCCAATTACTGTTTTTAAGGAACTATACATGTATATTTTCATTTATTGAGAAATAAAATGAAAAACTAATTGAAAAAATGATTGCAGAATTATTAAAAATTAATTACAACTACGGGAGGAAATGTCATGATTGTGGATTCTTTAGTGACTTGATAATCCCAATATAGTTAGTGTATAATTTGTTAGTATCGACTCTGTAATTGACTGTATGACCACTGTGTAGCCACATGTGACACGCTTCCTTCGTCACATGTGGTTACACAGTGATCATACAGTCAATTAGAGTCAATACTAACAAATTACACACTAACTATATTAGGCCAGACTGAAACCAAAATAACTAGTCAAGGCTTGGCTCGCCAATACTGGCCGGCGATTGGTTCGTTGTTTAATATTGGCAGCTCCTACCCGGGTATTACTGAGTTTCTAGCTTGAACTGGAAACAGGTACTAAAACTACCACAATTTAACAACAAATAGATTGTGTTTAAAAAAATATATTTTCTATTTTGATTCAGAAAGACAAATTTAAGGTTAAGTTTAGATGAATTTTCTCACAAAATTCCAAAGGTTTGCCATGCCAAGTATATTGTTAAATGTGCCAAGTCTAGCAAGTCTGTTACGTATTTGTGGCTATTGGGTTAAACCCTTCCGTATTTTGCATGTTTTTGTGGATATTTTTTTTTTGTAATAAAAAGTGTTGTGTAGTAGGAATTACAAAATGTGCCACAACTACACATAGATACCTTTTAAGACCTACGTCCCACAACAACATGCGTCTTCAGGTGATGGTGGACGCTTTTTTAAATGTTTGTGGATTGAAGGCACTCGAGACTATTGATTCAGGCAATGCATTCCATTTGAACGATGTACACACAAAGAAATCCCTTTGCATTTTGTTACTATGACAGTGAGTAAGCTCGACAGTTTGACTGTTTACACAAACCAATTGACGAGTTAAACGGGGAAAAGAATATGTCTGAGGCATTATAGATATGATTTCATCTGAGCACTGCTGGTGACGATATTTATAAATAACAACGAGATCAGCAACAGTGCGACGATGTTGTAGGGAATAAAGATTTATTGTTGAATTTCGATCACTAACAATTCACGCTTTTGAACAGAGTCCAAAAGAGCTAGGATGATAACAGATGCAGCGCCCTAATCTTGACAACAATACTCCATGCAGGGACGACTATAGGACTTATAAATGTGGAGTATTTGATACGGACTAAAATATTTTTTACATCTATTGAGGAGGCCGAGTGTTCTAGACGCGCTCTTTACCATGGCCATTATATGATCGTTCCAGAGTAAGTCATTGGAAATTGTAACTCCCAATAAACGAATGCTTTCACATTCGTCTATTTGGTCGTCACACATATTAATTGAAATATAGTTGGGAAACTCGGTCTTTGATCTGGAAACGATCAACGGCTGTGTTTTGGTGGAATTAAAATTGACCAAATTTTTGTCACCCCAATCGACTACTTTTTTTAGATTCTCGTTTACATTTATGACAGCGTCGCCCCGGGCGGGATCTATCCGTTCATGCATTTTACCCTCTGAAGATAGGGGGACAAATGACTTGTGCAGTGTCCTATCATCTGCAAAACTATTTATTGCAAAACTATTTAAAAGCCATCTTTAGATACCGAGATGTATTGGTTAGACAGAAAATTTTAAATCAACTTCACGACTGCGGGATGAAAACCGTACGCAACGAGATTCTAATGCTAGATTCGAGCAAATGCTTTTGAAATGTCTAATGCGATCACGTACGTTTCACTACCTTTCTCAAGTATGCTATTCCAAAGATGTGCCACATAGTTCAATAGATCGATTGTTGATCTTTTGTTTCTAAAACCATATTGGCAGTCAGATATCAAATGGTAGTCTTCCAAAAATTTGGATATGTGTGAATGAATATAGTGCTCGTATATTTTAGACAGAACTGGGAGTAAGGCTATTGGTCTATAATTTGAAATATCGTATTTCGTTCCTTTTTTTGGAACAAGTTGGACATGGGCCAACTTCCAGCAGGATGAAAAAATACCAGATTTATAGGATTTATAGAATATTTTGGTGAGAGTTGGTGCAAGTTCTTTCGAAAAAGTTTTTAGAATAACAGGAGGAATGTTGTCCAGACCAGAGGCTTTGTTGTTGTTTAACCCCCTTAAAAGTTTTTCGACAATTTTGGGTTTGAAATGTAATTGTTTCATATTAACTCCTGAAGACTGGATTTGTGGTATTTCATTAGGTGTTTATGTGCTATGTGATATGTGTTTATTTTAAAATAAATGTTTCTAAGAAGCTTTAGAAATCCATGTAATCAAAACTATTCAACATAAGATAATTATTACATACAACTTGCCATAAAGCCAGTAATCGCTAATTTTTTTATACAAAGCAAATCCACTATAAACATGCTGCCATTCCTAGGCTCAAACTTCAGTTTGGCAAATGCTTTGGTTTCATCTTTAACTTTATTTGTTATTCGCCAAGATTTATGACTACTCATTTCTCTGAATTTCAAAAAGCGTATGTTAACTTATCGTCTATTTTGTTAGTTTAGGTCGATATTTGTGTTTAGCAAAAATTTGGATAAACATTTGCTGAAAGAGAGCTTCAGATATCCATGAAACTAGCAATTGCAACTTTTCAATACAAAACGATTTACTAAATATGCTGAAATTTTGATAACTCATTTTTATGAATTTCGCTTAAAAGTATTTACGATATTTTTGTCGAACAGGAAATTGAAAAAGATGATAGAAGAAAAGTGAGGATATCCTTGTTAACAGAATTTCAAAAAGAGAAGCTGAACTCGGCACACCTGTCTTTGAAATTTGAATTCAATTCAGGTCAAAGGCTTGTTATTCGATATTTTCAACAACAAACTATGCCAAACCAATTGCTAGTTATGAATAAAATTTAATTAAGTGAAACTCTTGGTTGAATTGTTAAATTAATGTAGTTAAGGGATACTTGTAGACAGCCTGCGTTCATCTGTTCAACATAAACAGCAAACAAAATTGTGACTACCCTAGATAAGTGACTATCCTAGATAAGTATACGTTTGGTTGTGTAATCTTGTGTTATCTACTTATGCTCTCTAGTTTGACTGTGATGAAAAACGTTAAATAATGCATGTTTGTTCTGAAAAACCAATTTGACATTTCTGGCAACAAGGTTTCTCTGGTTTCCGAGGTTGAACTATAGAAAACATATTCAAAGTGGTTTGTTTTAGTAAAACCTTACAATAAAGATATTTGTAAAAATTTTGTCCTTAATATTTGCTAGTGGATTTGCTATCCCATATAGCTCAAAATAAGAACAGCGAGATGATTTTAACTTTTTCGAACATATTTGTATCATATCTGATTATAAAGATAATAAAAGATCTAATCTGATTATGAAGAAAAGAAAAGAAATTAAAATTTATATCTTGAAATAATATTCACATAAATATCAAGAACTTTTGCACCTCAAGCACTTTTGCACCTCAAGCAAAAAATAAACAATTAACGCGTGATTGAATTAATTATCGTAAAATTAATGTTACAAATAATTGTGATTGAATTAATAGCTTCGTATTATGCAATTTATTTGTTACATTGTAACAATTTTTGCTACAAAGTATTGTGCAACTGTTTTATTGTTTTTTATTACTCATGTTACCTTGAATGTCTTGACCGCTTAGTGTACGGAAACTAATAAATAATCAAATAGACTCTTGATGTTACGTACATATGCGTTCAATAAAACATTAAATAAATGTA
>OY856187.1:372750690-372849475 GCA_963693315.1 Diogma glabrata | reverse complement strand
ATCAATCAATTTGTACACCTTCTCACTGCAAGTCACAAGTGCCATACTACCTAGAACGTGAAAAGGGAAAAAATAGGAAATCACATATTATGATGTTGTAGTCGTAGATCTAGAGCTTATCTGGTAGTTTGGTATTTTTTGGCCCTTTATATTTGTTGTTTTGAGAAGGTTAACAAAAGTAGATTGGTCTTAAAAGAAAAATGCAGATTGGTTCTTTTTACCCAACACTATCGATATGTTGTACTGAAAAATGATCTATTGTACCCCACCCTACTACTCCCTGGTAAATAACCAGTTAAAGCACCTCCTCCAATCCAACCTCCCTTAGGAGTTTCAGGATATGAAGAGAGTTAAGCTTATGAAGGTCAAACCCGATAATATAACACTCCTCTGGATGAAACCTTCCCGTGTAGATCAAGGCTCCACAATCTTTAAAAAGATGGAATAATGCCTCTTTTTCCAAAAGCCTGAATCTACATCCATTCTTAAGGTGTTTTCTTAGTTGTCTGTGTCCTGTAGGAACTCCTGTCCGTATTCTCAGGTTTTCCTATTCAACCAGGTTTTGAACCATTCCGTCATAATTACTTCCCTCATCCTTTCGTGGATGGCTTTGGTCCCTAATTGGTTAACTTTGTTTAACGCACCTCGCCTTGCTAATTTGTCGGCTTCTTCGTTATCTGCGATACCTGTATGTCCAGTAAAGTGTCCAGTAAATTGTAACTTTGTTACTATTTCCAAGTTTGTGTAGCTTGCTCACATACTCTCCAACTAACTTGGATGTGATGTTGTATGAGATTAACGCATTAACTGCTGCTTGGCCATCCAACAAGATGGCAATTCTCTTGTTCGTATATTTTCTTCCTAAGCTGAAGTCTGTGTACCTTTCGATAGCACATATTTTGGCCTGCTGGAAGTCACTTGAGAGGTACCCATGGCCTCAAAGTGTTTGTTTTTGGTCCAAATACTCCAGCACCCAACGCTGCTTCGGTCTTTGAATCATCCGCGTACCCTTTTGTTTACATCATTACTCAGATGGTACGTAGTCGACTCACTGCTCCACTCCGCTTTTTGGCATGTTTGTTTCCTATCGAAGATGAACTACTTAAACATTCCGTCTTCCGTTCCAACTTTTCAAGCAAGAATATTCTCCCTTGCAAGATTTTTTTGATATTTAAACTCGACGATCTTCCCCTTTCCCAAACCTTCCATGCTAAATCTTAATATGATTTCCTTGGCTACGCTCTTAACCTACAAGTGGAGTGAAACAAGTTCTACTAGCATATCAATTGACGCGGTAGGGCATGTTCTTATTGCCCCTGTGATGCAGAGCCAAGCCAGACTCTGCACCTTCTCCAACTTTGTGAAAGAACCAGCGTTGAGATGGGCTCTTTTGTTCCGTGCGACTTCTCCGTAAGTGATGGCTGGTCTCACTTTAATGGTATATTTCCACAGTGGGTGGAATCCCCATGCATTACCCGCAAGGTTTTTGCGTACCATCAGAGCTCTTACGGCTTTGGTTACCACCACTGTCGAGAATTACTCCCAGATATTTAGTCACCTGTGCAGATTTAATTTAGGAGCATTACGATGGGTTTCATGCTGTGTTTTCTTTTCTTGGTGAGTGGAACTACCGTAGTTTTACTCAGATTAAGTTTAAGTTTCCCGCATGGAGGGATCAGTTTTTATTGTTTTGAAATTTTTTTTTTGTTTTTGATCTACGGGTGTGACAACCCCGCGTACTCCAGTCCCTGCTATTGGCATACGAGTTAACGTGAGATATCACATACCACTGGCAATAGCGGTGAGATATCACTAGCCAAGGTGACATCTTAGGGGTGGTGGCGGATGAACTGTATTCAGTCAACGGTAGCACTCTCAATCTTAGCTGTAAAATAATCCTTGATGACGGGACGCTATTGTTTCCTTGAAGAAATGAGCCTTCATATAACTATGTGTGGGCTTGGATCTTCAAGAAAGACGGTGCGTCACAGGCTCTAGGAATCTGTAACCGGCTGGATTATTGGCAACTACATTTTTGTTTTGTTTCAGCAAATTTTTGTAAAAATTTGCTATTTACTTTTTAATTTACTTTTATTTTCTCTATTCTATCATAAAATATTGGCCTATGTCATATTTTGTCAGTGATAGGATTTTTTGTTTAGTTATCCATTCTTTAACAAAAAAAATAAAAAACAAAAAGAGGAAGATTTACGTCCATCAACACCTTTGAACGTATGTTGTTGTGGGACCTGGGTCTTAAAAGGTTTTTGTGTGTTGTTGTGACGCATATTGTAATTCCTACTACACAACACATTTTATTAAAAAAAAAAAAAAAAAAGTCTCACAAAGATGCACCTAGTTTTTACCGGATTCGGTCCCCTCGGCTCTGTACAATATCACAGAGTGTTTTTTCAAACTTACCTCTGGCGATAATCACAATGTCATCTACGTACTAAAGACATTTAGTGTCTTGATTACTTAATACAACCAGAATTTCATCCACCACCAGGCCATCCCACCAAGGGATGATAACACCACACCCTGCGGACAGCCCCTAGAGGTGCTAAGGCTGATCTTACAATCACCAGCCTTGGACTCTGCAACTCGAGTTCCCAGCATCTCACACATTTAGTCACTTGTGGTGCTGCCAACCTTTTTCCCCACATAGAGCTTTCTTCACTGCTCCTTGTGAGATGTTATCAAAAGCTCCTCCAATGTCTAAAAAAGGACAGATATTTACTTTTTTATTGTCCACTGCCTTTTTAGAATAAAATCTAGGGATCTAATCTGTAGATGTTTACCACGATAGTGAGAAAAGCCATCACTACCGGGTTGGTGTCATGAAGTAGGGAAACCCGGCTTAGCTCTGATAAAAAATAGTTTACGAAGGTACACAAACTGATCTGGAACATCGAGTTGAAGCGTCCAAACAAAGTTACCAAAGAAAATGTTTGACATGAGTTCGCTACAAACGAAATGACTAGGGTGTCAACTTCCACAGAAAATGCGAAACTGAATTAGCAATATGGTAAAGCGAAGCGGTGAATCCAGTACGTACCTGCTGGGCACTAAAATAATCAAATGGTACGTAAGCAGTTATATCGATAATTGATGAATTAACCTACATCTGGTAATCTTATCATAGCCTTTTCCATAGCTTGCAATTAGACCTATTAGTGAGGTACTCGTTTGAATAATCTGTTTGACCATTCCACGCATTTTGTCAACGGCTAGGTGTTGGTAGAGAGACATCCCTAGGACGAACCTGCTCGGAAATATCGACAAAAGCTGGAGTAGCAGTCAAGAAGGTTGGTTATTTTTTTTTTCTTGTTTTCCTCTTTATCAACCCGCATTTATAATTGTCTTTTCTTCCGATCGTTACTTTGGTATAAGAAACCTGCTGCTCTTAAACCTTGCTCTACACGCCTTTTTTTGATTATTCTAGATGAAGAGTTTTCTAAAACCTGTTATAGCCACATGTGAAGCGATCCGAAGATTTTCACTTTCCTGCAGAGTGGAGGTGGAGATCGGTTTACCCATTTTCGCGGTTCAGCACCAGCCATAGAACCGCTGTTAATCTTATTGTATTTTTTAAAAAGGCGGTCGAGTTCAGCAAAGTAGACTCTCTCTGTATCATTTTTTCACTGTATCATTGCGTAGTCTCCTTAGGCGTTCCTCGTGATCGTTGGCGTATAATTCTTGACTTCGCTTACCGATAATTATTTAAATTTTTATTTAGCGTATGGTTTTTTTTGTGACATATGAACATAACAAATTAAATTAAAAACAAAATCAGCCTACAATCGATTTGATTGTGCGTCTTTTAAAGTTAAAACAAAAAGTGTAATGTTTGAAAATTTGACATTAAATATTTACATCGAGTGAGTCTATTCATGCTACTATATCAGGAGTGGTCAAATAGATGTCTCAGATTTCGCCATTGTATCGTCGAATTGGACACACAGTTACAATGGTTTTATGGTTTGTTTTGGAGCTCCGCAGTCACATTGAGGAACTCTGAAACGCCCCACTTGTAGAAAGAGTCGTCACACTCACAACGTCCATGATATGTTTTTATTCGGTTTAGTGTAGTCCAAGTATGACTTGGCAGATTGAAACCGGGTTGATTAAAACTCAGGTTAATAATATAGTAAGACCAGGTGTGTTGTAATAATTGCAGGAGGTATCCCAGGCATCCAAGATATTAAAATCAGATACCAGCCCATATCGTGCCGTCAAGTTTGTGTAATATATTCGTTCTTGTTTTAAGTTTTTGTGGCGTATTTATTCTGTAGGTGGAGTTTAATGGAAAGAGTTATATCGAGGGTAATGTCCAGGCACTGGTTTTTGATTGTGATTAATGACAGTGCCGTTAAATAATACTGATAGTTCATGTTTTGCTAGTTGAAAGTAAAAGCATGATCGGTTTTACTTAGATTATTATGAATGCTGGGATATTCGAGAAAAAATTTGTATTTAATTATAATTTTTATCATTTGTCGTTTGTTCCTGCATTTTGAAGGACGTATCGTAATTTTTAGGAACGTGATCTAGCAAATCACTGCATCCAACTCCGACCCGTATTAAGCCAAGTCAGCAATATTAAAATTCTATCTAGGTTGAAGGGTAGAGTTGAAGAGTGGGATTTGGATACCTATCTCCAAAACTCATGAACGATGTTGAGAGCGTGGAAAACCTTCTAAGACTGCCCTAGACATTGGAATAGCGTGACGTTTTTCGTTTATTGTGGAAAAACGGAGGTCGGGATTATAATCACTTCGCCATCTATGACTATCAATCACATCTAAAGGTTTTAATATCGGACCAGACAGCCAGTTGGATGCCATTTTGTTTGTTTCTTATTAAGACAATGGAGTGTGATGGCTATTGAAATCATCAGCGTATAGTTAAGTGTATGGTTAAGTGGCAACTGGTCACGCAGTATCTGGGGGCTTGTATACGTTAACAATTTTCATTTCAGATATATCAACAACAATAAGATGTATATCGTTGTCCGTCTGTGTAAGTACATCGGTTTAATTCATGATTTCTGACTTAATATACGTGGCAGACTCGATAAATAGCACCGATTAATTTGTAGCCAACAATGTTTGCTCTAGAGGAAAGATCCTCCTCCTAGTGGGGGAAGAGTTTAAACTTCGAAATTAAACAAAAATCAGTCAGTTTTAACAACCAACGTAAACGTGTAAACATATCATTAATAAAAAAATCACCGTTGAAATTAAATTAACGGTTAATACATTCTTTCATCTATTCTTCACACAAAAGTCCAATGAAACATTCATTTATTATACGTGTATACGCTTTAATCACATTCGAAACTAATTGGATATGTACATAATATAAAATGCAATATTTCACAACTTATAACCACTAAATAAAATTAAACAAAATATACATAAGTAGAACGTATTTTTTGAAACCAGTACAATTTCACAAACATTAACGAACAAAAAAGTTTTAGAAACACATAATTTCAACAAAAATGTTTACATCGTTAAGTAATCGGGTTGAAATCGTGATGTGAATGTAAATGTATTGCTTTTGTTTATAATCATTGTTTATTTTTGTAATTTTATGTTTTTGTGTTTTCAATCATTTCGTGTAAATTTAAAATTAAATCTAAAATATTTCTTCAAAATGAAATGTTGTGATTGTTCAAATAATAATAATAAAACTTTTCAAATCAACAAGGAATTAGAGACATGATAAATAAAACTATCAATCCAAGACAAACGAAGGGGGAATGTAAACATCATTGTATGTGAAAAAAGAGAGTACAGTGACGTATAATTACGTGAGTCACGAGAGCACATCATGTATAGAAAACGTGTCATGAACAAAATATTACAAAAGCGGAATACAAAAAAATACATAGAAGAATAAAGTAAAATAAAATTGTTTAGTTTCAATGAGATTGTGTGCACGGTTTTTGCTATTCAATGTATTCTGCACTTCAACGGGAACATCGATTTCATTTTGATTTTTTGTTCAGTTTGGTGTCACCCAGTCACACTACAAAGTTAATGTCGGTTTTTTTTTTATTTTGTTTGCATCGTAGAAAAATTAATTTATATTTTGGTTATGGTATTTAATTAAATTTTTTGTGTGTTTTTAGATAAAATTTAAATATTTTTTTTAATTTTATTTTAGATAAAAACAATAACAGAAATAAATAATTCAAATGAAAACAGAAAAAAATGGAACACTCGTTGAATATCAGTAATAATAGTAATATGAAATATGAATGCGGTGAAGATTTAACCATGAATAACTCATCAAACCCGAATTTTATTAATAATGGTAACAATGGCGGACTTGATATTGGAATAATAAATAATAATAATAGTGATAGAGGATGTGATGATAATGTTATAGTTGATGAATATTTAAGTAAAATAGAAGTTGAGACCAAATTACAATTACATGATGACAACATAAATTTTATATTTCCTGGCAAAACAAAAAGTAATGTATGGAATTTATTTCGTATAATTGTTTATAAAGATATACGTCAAAATTTTGTTACTTGTTTAGCATGTAATTGTGTTTTAGCCTATAAATCACGCACGGGCACTGCTAGTTTATTACGCCATAATTGTTATAAAAGAATGCAAACTGATTTAACAAATACGGTTCAACATTTTCAATTTAAACAAGAAAATACTCAGGCAATGTTGTGGAATAATAATTCGACGACCAGTAATTTATTACAAGGCTTATTGAAGAACCAACCAAACAATAGCCATGGAGAGAATCATCATATTAATCATCCAACAAACTCATTAGAAATTAAATGTGAACCTGATGAAGATGATTTCGAATTTAATAATATGATTTCGAATCCAATTCGGAATGACAATTCCGGGGATAATACAGTTCATCACGATTATAATAATTATAAATCTCCAATCAATAATCCTGAATTGACAATTGATGAATATAACAAGGACTACTCATTTTTAAACGAACAACATTTGACAAAACTTGAGTTAGAAGAAAAATTAAAAAACATTGATGAGGACATTGTCATTGTGCCGCAGGAAAAAATGAAAAGTGATATATGGAAACGATTTGAATTGATATTTTATAGAGGAGTTCGTCAAACATATGTTCGGTGTATAGGGTGTCATTGTATTTTATCATATAAGAAAAAAACAGGATCTGCCAGTTTGATTAGACATAAGTGTAGTATGAAACGTAAAGCTTTACCAATACAGTATGAAGGTGGAACACATTCTTCCGAAGCTCAAAAAGACATTAATTCCAGTAGTAATACCAGTAATAAAAAATTATGTATTGATGAAAATTTTTATTCGAACGAAACAATTTCCAATGCATTATTATCATATCTAACAACATTACCATCAACGTCTTCAATGAACAAAACAATTCCGTCAAATCTTAGCAATAACACTAATACTAATTGTAATAATACAAACGTTCCAAAAGACCGTCTAACCGAATTGGCGATTCAACAAATTTATTTCATATGTAAAGAATTAGGTTCCATAGATATTTTTAATAACAAAACATTCCGTAATATGATGCAAATTTTATTGAATATTGGTTCGGATTATGGTCGTCAAAGTATTGATAACATTCTGGCCAATGGTAACTTAATCAATACAATGTTAAATAATATGAAAAATGAAATTGAAGTTAATATTAAAAATACAGTTGAACTTAACAACAATCTATCGTTAACATTCAATTTATGGGAAAATTATAACAATAATTTAATTTCAATTATCGGTTATATTATAAATAATAATTATCAATTGAAAAAATTTCATTTAGGCACAGAGAAATTATCATCAACAAATAGTATTCATGACGATAACTATATATTTAATATAATATTGAAAATTGTTGGAAAATACTTTGATAGCACAAATGGTGTTACATCAAAATCTATATTACAAAAACAATGTACCATAGTTCTGGAAAATGATTATGATATTTTTCATAAACTTTTTAAACATTACGATAACAAAATATATTGCTCGTGTAATAATATAAAAACAATTTTAGAAGAAATAACAAATTTTTTTAAATATGATCAATTAATGTTTAATTATAATGCAATCAATATGTTGTTAAATGAATTGAATGAATTAAAAATAAAATATGATTTAAATGAAGGTATAAATAAAATAATTTTCGATTTAAACGAAACAAAATCGAACGTTAATCAAAGTTGGGAGACAAAGATAAAGTATCTAAAAATTATCAATGATAGTTTTGATTATCTTACCGAATACTTATCATCTATAAGTTTATTACGTTTATTAGAAAATATTGATATAGATCTTGTAGCATCATTTTTAAATTTAGTTGAACCATTTCAAAAATGTTTATATCGTTTGTGCTGCGACGATAGTAATAAAACAACAATAAATGAAGTTTATTTATGGAAAAAGAAATTAGAAAAAAATTGTCAACCAACTGTTGATAGCAATGATACTGAGTTTATAAAACATTTAAAAGAAAATTTACTTTTATTGATAAGTCGACATTTTATCATAACCGATTATCATAAAGTTGCATTATTCATGGATCCAAATTTTAAAAATATGAAATTTTTATCACAATCCGAACGTGATTCTGTTATCGATAATGTTACAAATTACATAGATCAAATGATATCGAAATCAAAATCTGATAATATGAAGTCAATAGATGATTCAATTAAATCAGAAGATAACGAACAAAAAACTCAAACGGCCAATTTAAATGCAACATCATCAGCGAACGATTTATTTCTTGAATTCATGGATTGTTCTGTACCAGATGAAGAGGATGACATCTCGAAACAAGAAATACGCGCATATCTAGATACACGATTAAGCGAACCAAAAGAACCATTAGATTTTTGGAAGAATGATAATAGTAATTTAAAAAATTTAAGAAATCTTGTACGAAATGTTTTAAATATTCCTGCCTGTTCGTTTGGCAGTAAATTGAAATTCTCTAGTTCTGGTAAATTATTGGCAGAGAATCGAAGTATATTGAAAAGTGATGATTTAGATTGTATAATGTTTTTACATCAGAATATTTAGATTTTATGTAAATATAAGTTAAAAAAATAGATTAATTTAAAATTAGGCTTAAGAAAAAGAAATTCTTATATTTTAAATAAATTTAATTTTTTATTTAAGTGTAGCAGTTTTTTTTACAAATTATTTAACAACGAAAAACTTTTTAATATTTATTCCAATGAATTCATATTATCTTTATTTATGTACCTGTAAGTTTAAGCTGTAACTCCAATACTACAATATATTTTAATAATAAGTTTTATTTTTTTTTAGCAAGTCAAGATAATAAAATTTCCATATCGAGTGTAAGAATACCGAGTAGAACTAAAAGTAGGTTATGAACTACCGAGTAGGTTATGAACCGTACATAGGACATTTGTTTTATACCAAAGACTGTCTAATTCTCGGAGATGCGAACGTGCATCATCATCTATGGCACTCACACCTAAACACTGATCCACGAAGTGAAAGCATTGCTGATCAAATTGACGGCTCCAATTTTGTAGTCCTCAACGAACCACAACCAACAAGGGTAACAAACAACTCATACTCTTTTCCAGATATCTCACTTGCCAGTATGTCACTAACGCCAATTGCAGAATGGAGAACTGAAATTGCATTGGGTTCAGACCACGTGCCGATCATAATCGCCTTAAGCCGTTCCATAAATCAAATAAATTCCAAAAGAGAATAATTAATTTTAACAAAACTGACTGGGAAAACTTTACAAATTTTACCGAAATTGCATTCAGTAAGCATTTTTTACTACTTGACGCTCTCTCTCTCTCTCTCTGGGGAAAAATAATTCAGAGAAATTTTTATTAAGGCTAGAGCTCGCTACATTCCAGCTGGCAGAATTCAAAAGCTAAAACCAAACTTTCCACATGAGGTGTGTGTGCTTTCTACTCAAAGAGATGACATCCGTAAAGTAAATCCAGCCGACTCCAGAATTCCACCCCTGAACAAGCGAATTAACAAGTTGGTTACGGATCATAAAATAGATAAATAGAGAGAGTTAGTAAGTAAATCAAACCTGGGTACTAGTAAAAGTCTTTGGAAGGTCATTAAGGGCCTAACTCATCCTCGACAACCACAAAACAATTGCATGATCTCCTTCGACGATATCCCAATTGAAAACCACAGGAAATGCGCAAACAAATTTAACATTCAGTTTACAGAAAAGCAGCGTAAACATGAGAGGGATCAGATCAGTGTTGAGACACCTGTGCAATTTTAACACAACTGACAACTTTGAGGATATCATATTTTCCGAAGAAGAGGTGGAGAATGCAATAAGGAAAATTAAGCCATCAAAAGCTATAGGACCCGACGGCATCTCAGCCATCATGCTCAAACACATCGGACCCAAAGAATTGAACTTCCTCACTAATATGCTTAATACATCTTTAAAGTTTAAATACTCTACAGATACCAAATATCTGGAAAACGGCCAGAATCAACCCCATTTCGAAACCAGGAAAACCTGAAGAAAAGGGAGAGTCTTACCAATATCCATCCTTTCATCAGTCGCAAAACTTATCGAAGCACTTCTGCTCCCTCAGCTGACAAGATCCTGCAATTTGGCGCCACACCAACATGGCTTCCGGCGAGCACACAGTACAACCACCACGCTCCACAAAATACAAAACCAGATCAGTCATAGTCTGAATCAAAAACAACCATGCGCTAGAACAATTTTAGTTGCACTTAACCTGTCAAAAGCATATGACACAGTGTCGCACGCTGCTCTATTGGATGATATTGTCGGTGATTGTACTGTGTGCTCGTTAGAAGCCATGTTGGTGTGGCGCTAAATTGCAGGATCTTGTCAGCTGAGGGAGCAGAAGTGCTTCGATAAGTTTTGCGACCGATG
Source organism: Diogma glabrata (assembly GCA_963693315.1). NCBI lineage: Eukaryota > Metazoa > Arthropoda > Insecta > Diptera > Cylindrotomidae > Diogma > Diogma glabrata. The sequence continues at coordinate 372,838,540 of OY856187.1, read as the reverse complement.
AAAGGATGGATATTGGTCTGTAACACTCTCCCTTTTCTTCAGGTTTTCCTGGTTTTAAAATGGGGCTGATTCTGGTCGTTTTCCAGATATTTGGTATCTGTAGAGTATTTAAAGATGTATTAAGTGTAGTAGTGATAATTGCCAGGTTTAATGAAGCGCTGGTTGTGCAACAACCTCAGAGGTCGCCATACATACGTTGAGTTCCGAAATTGCAAGTCCAAAATGAGAGTGCTAAGACAAGGAGTTCCTCAAAGTGGAGTTCTTACACCGTCATTATTCAATCTATACCTAAGCAGTTTGCCTACCCCACCAGAAGGAATAACCATCACGTCATATGCAGACGACTGCACAGTGCTTGCAACAGGAAATAACCTGCAACAACTCACAAATATGCTCTTAATATTCTGAATGATTGGTTTAAAACCCGAAAACTTTCTACTGCAAAGTGCACTTCTACACTTTTCACCACATTGACGAACCACTAAGCATCTGCATAGACAACATACTTATTCCTACAATAAAAAACCCGAGACTGTTGGGTGTAACATTCGACCCACTGCTTAAAATCAACGCTCATGCACAAAAAGAAAATTTTATTGAAAAACAGGAATAACGCATTGAAATCACTCATTTCATGGGGCAAAGGTAAAGGGTTCATGGGGCAAAGATAAAAACACGATCATAACAACGTACAAAGCAATAGGAAGACCTATTTTAAATTATGCTGCACCCATATGGATCCTCCAAGTTGCCAACACTCACTGGAATAAGTTACAAACACCAAAAAATGCTGCATTGCAAACCGCAACCGGATGTCACCTGATGGCCCACAAGATCACTTGCACGAGGAAAGTAACATATTACCGGTCCGTGAAAATAATGAAATGCTAACCAAACAATATCTATTGGCCTGTCACAAAGAGCAACATCCTTGCAATGACACCTTAACTACGATCGAACCACCTAGAGATAAGGAAGACAGCAGGATGCTTTCTGTTTCTTTTAAGATGTCAGAGATAGCCAGGTTACTGGTAACATCGACGAATCCACATATAGAACTGGCTTAAAAGCACTCCACACCAAACGGTTGAGGAGCTATAAGGAACTATACTCCAAATCGTGTTCTAAAAAGAAAGCCACCAAAAGTCGCTGCCGAAGAGGTCCAACTACCCCGTAGCACCAGATCCATCCTAGCTCAACTAAGATCCGGTTGGTCACGCATTCTAAACAACTACATGAGCAGAGTTGAACCTGAGTTTGTTTGTAAATCTTAAGAGCAAGCATAGCATCCATTCTATGCAACAATAACTTTCGAAATTGGCAAAGGATTAACATAGGCTAAGTTTGTCAAGATGGACAGGTCTATGCCCCAGAAGTACTCAAAACCCAGTTCCGACCAAGGACCATCGTAAAAATTTCGAATAAAGGTGCTGCTTCTTGTGTAAAGATGCAGCTGACACTTGCCCCACTGCTTCAAATACTCCTCGTCATGACTGGTATTGAAAAAAACTATGGACCAACTAAAATACGGCACTTAGCAATATGTAAAAACATTTTAAGGGCAAACACTACATCTATCCAGCTGTGAGGATTTGTGCTATCACAAGAACTACTAAGGTTTGCCATATGTAAGCAATGAACCCAAACTATATAACACCATGTTGCGTAGCAATAAGTGAACTTACACGATCTCGCAGTAGAACACCATGCGAATTAATACGCATCCAAAAGCCCCAAGTGATGTGAAAAAAATACAACTAAATTGCAACGGTCTCATAAACAAGGTCGATGATATCATGAACTATATGTGCAAAAACAATATTCTAGTCGCGGTTCTTCAAGAAACCAAATTAAATGTTACATCTAAGATTAGTGATAATATCTGTAAATTTAGACGGACTTAAAAAGAATGCATACCAAAATTGTTGAAGACACAATAAAGAACTACGCCCCAAATTGGGTTCTCAATAACAAGCCACCACAAATCGCTGCCAAAGAGATGAAACTACCACGCAGGACCCGAACCGTGCTAGAGCAGTTACGATCCGGTTGGTGATACGCATATTAAAAAACTACATGAGTAAAATTGACAAGGAAATTGTTGACAAGTGTCTCGCATGTGAGGGCGTGCCACGTTATGCCAACCACCATTCAATTGTCCAGAAAACTCAACCGACCGGACGAAGGAAGATTTGTGGTACCGTCTAAGGGCAGTAGCAGAGTTCTTAAATCTGGACAAGGAGCCGGAAGATTACCACTCTTCACTACAACAACAAAAATTAGGTAACGAGGCATCACATGTCTTGGGTACGCGTCTGACATAGTTATCATCATTAGACGTAGGTTTGAGGCGATACTCTGTGATATTGTACAGACATGGTGCACGGTTGTGGGACTCAATTAGAGTAAAACTACATTGGTCGTTTTCACTAAGAAAAAAAATGCAACTCATCATTATGAAGAATTTCGTAGTTAAATCTGCACACAAAATATCTGAGAGTAGTTCTAGATAACAAACGCCTGATGAGAAATCACATGGTATGCAACCTTGCATGGGAGAGAGGGGGGGGGGGCTGCGACCCAGCTATCTTGAGGTGAATGAATACTATACAAATGCGTCCAACCATTGTGTACGGAGCAGTCGTATAGCAACGAAGAGCGCAACTCTACTCTTGAAAGACGCAGTGAAATAAAGTACAGACTGCGGCTAGAATTGGTTTCAATTCGTTTGCAGATTAGTAGCATAGCCAGGGAAACTATCCTGAGATTTAACATGGAAGGTATAGAAAAAGGAAAGATCACCAAGTCCAAACATCGCGAGGGAGAGAGAGACCTTACAGGGAGTATCCCTGGCTTTAGTTACCTAGATATGGAATTATTAACCAGTTCAATTTTGAGAGGAAATACACACCGATGTTCAGCAACAAAGAAGAGAACAGTGAGCCCACTACGTACCATCTAAGTAACGATGTAATCAAAAGTCTCGAGTGCCTTCAATTGAAAAACGTTTTAAAAAGAACGCCCACCAACACCTCAAAACCCATGTTGTTGTTGGACCTAGGTCTCAAAAGGTATCTATGTGTTGTTGTGACACATAATGTAATGCCTATTACACAACACTTTTTATTTAACAAAAACAATTTAACAAGCAGGCAGACAGTCCAAGGAATTAATTGTGGCTTTCAATCAAAATGGAGTAGTAATATGGTCAAGACTGAATAGTAACAACCTAATAATACTGATTTGTATTTAAGAGTGCAGCAGATTAAAAAACAACCTTAAGAACATTGAGAAGGAGACGGGTAAATGTAGATGCCTCATTTCACTTTCTCAAAGACTATGGAGCATCGATCTGCATGAGAAGGTATCATCTGCGGCGTTTTATATTGATGGCATGAACTGTATACGCTGAACTCCTCCAAAGTTTTTAAGCGGTTCTGGCGTGGAGGTGATGGTCTTACTGCAGACTCACTAGGAAGTAAAAATTGGGGTAAAATAGACCTTTTGGGTTGCAGTAAATTTTACCACCACAAAGCAGAGAACCGAGGGCGAAAAAAAATTGAAAAAGATGCTGGATAAAAGCTTTTGACATCCACGTAATCAAAGTTAGTTAAAATAAGACGATTGCTACAAATAACTGGCCACAAATCGTCATTTTTCCATACAAAACCTAAATATCCACACAACATGCTGACACCCTAAGACCCGTTATCCGATTAAGCTGAAGCTTCAGCACGATACATGTTTTCTTCTATTTCAGTTGACATGTCAATTATCAAGATTTGTGACAACTCATTTCGCTGGATTTCTAAGAGCATAGTTTAACCCCTTGCCTATTTTGTAAGTTCTTAGCGATAATTTTTGTCGAAAAAAAAATTGAAAAAGATGCAAATAAAAGCTTTCGACATCCACGTATTCTAAATAAGTTAAAATTAGACGCATTGCTACATAAAACTAACCATAAATCGACATACTCTGGGACGATCATATAATGGCGTTGGCAAAAAGCGCGTCAAAAAAATTGGCCTCCTTAATAGATGTAAAAAATATTTCACTCCGTATCAATTACTCCACATTTATAAGTCCTATATTCAACCCTGTATGGAGTATTGTTGTCAAGTTTGGAGTACTACATCTGTTTCCATTTTTGCTCTTTTGGACTGTTCAAATGCGTGCTATACAAATTGTGGGTGATCGAAATTTAACATCAAATTTTGATTTCATACGACACATCGTCGCACTGCTGCTGATCTCGTTATTTTTTATAAATAAGCAATACTCGGATGAAATCGAATTCATCATACCTCAACCATATTCGTTTCCCGGTTTTACGCACGTCAATCGGTTTGTGGAAACAGTCAAACTGTTGAGATTACTGATATAGTGACAGAATGCAGAGAAATTTCTTTATTCGTACATCGTAAAAATAGAATGCTCTGCCCGCAATAATACTCTCGGGGGCGTTAAATCCACAAAAGTTTAAAAAAAGCGTTCATCAACACCTTAAAGCCCATGTTGTTGTGGGAACTAAATAGTGTCTGTGTTGTTGTTACACATTGTATAATTCCTACAACGCAGCACTTTTTATCGTTATTGTTCCATGCAAAACCCAAATACCCACAAAATATGCTGGCATTCTAAGATCCGCTATCTGATTAAGCTCAAACCTCAAATACATGTTTCGATCACTTTCAGTTTTCATGTCATTTGTCTAGATTTGTGACAACTAATTTCTCTGGATTTATATAAGCAATCTATGCTACCTCATGCTTATTTTGCTAGTTCTTAGCGACATTTTTTGTCCAAAAAATCGAAAAAGATGATGATTGAAAGATTTCGACATCCACCTAATCAAAATAAGTTGATCGCAATATAAAACTGGCCATAAATCGACATATCGTCATTTTTCCATTCAAAGCCCCATGAACATAACCGAAATAAGATATGAACATAACCGAAATGTATAGAATGGGGTATGTTACGTGAGAATATTATACATCGATTAAGAGATATATTAAGAGATACATCGAGATATTAAAATTTTATTAATCCGAAACATGAGACCTGGTCTACAAGCTGAATTTGAGGGACAAACGTTTACAGATAATACATCCCTGGTATGTCGTGTATTAGTTGTAGAAGACACATAGGCAAGAATAGATTGGATTCCAGAAATGGGTTACCCAACCCGACCTCAAGTTAGTGAGGTTGGAGTGGAGTGCAATGGAAGTGATGTAAACTTCAAACAAAACGACCTCAGGCTCAGAACCTTTAGCATTCCCTAGTTCTGCATGTGCCGTAGGTTGTAATTGAGATTTAAAACCAACTATTAGTAGTATCTCGTCAGATACCACTATTTGTTGGAATTATGAAAGACATGGCCATTATTTTAAAAATTTTTCGATCGCTTTAGACATTTAGCGAAAACATTTAGCGTCGGCTCAAGTCATATCAACAACCTAGAATGTCGGACAACTTCAAGAGAAATTTCAGGAGTCCTGGTGTTCTGAGATCCATTCTCATCAAACCACAATCCTCGAGTTTAATGTGGAGGAGGCAGCATCGAACAACAATCAGGAGTTGAATCGGTTGGTTTAATTAAAATAAATTATTAATTGAATCTGAAACATCACAACCAACTATTCACCATAAATCCATTCAACTCAAGCGAAAAGGTTCAACCCTAAACCGTTCCTTTATATGTTCATATTTCAAACTTCAGAGAGCAATCAAAAAGGTTATTGCAGAATCATATCTACCAAGAAATGAAAACACGCTATACAGTTTTAATAAACGTCCTCCCTTTTAAGGGTAGTAATCCCTATGGTGCAAGTGGTGATAATGGTGATAATGGTGCAAGTATATCAATATTAGGCTGTGGAGCTGAACAATTTCTCAAAAAAAGCAAAATCAAAATTTACAGTTTGCGAACATATTTATCAACTGCTATAGTGGCGAGCAGCAAGTAATTTTAGGTCAAGTGATAACTAGTGTTGCGTATGGTGGAATAAATAGTCAGATGCGATTTCAGGTTGCTCCGAATTTGACGCAGGAATTATATCTTGAAATGGACTTCTGGGATCTGTTTGGACTAGTACCCTCAATGGTAAACAAGCTCGACCCATAAATATATTAAACCAGGGGTTATGAATAATGAAAACAAACTAATCTCCTCACAAATGAACAGCAAGTTATTCTAACAAATATTATAAGTAAGTTTTCATTTCGTGAACGGTTGGGTCTTGAACGAACCGAACTTTTGAGCCACCAGTTAGATGTCGGTCAAGCTACTTCGGTAAAGCAAAGGTATTACCTAGTCTCTACCAAAGTAAAAGAAGATATGTGTCGAATGTTGTCCCTGAACGTTATTGAGAAGGAATAGTTCCGGGTCATCTGCAGTCACATTTTGAAGAAGGCGTAGGGAAAGGTCATAAATGAGTCTCAAAGCCAGACAGGCAAACTCAGTAACAGTGAAGGATTCCTATCCGTTACCGATTATCAAAGGACTACTAAGTCGCCTTAACAAAACGCATTCACAAGGGATAAGACTGCCTTGTTTCCAGTTTAGGTTGTGCACCGCAGCGTAAACGATGTGCCGACTGATGTATACTGCATACCTCACCAGTTGCATGATCTAGTCTTTATCTACCTCGACAATCTCCTTGTTGTTGCAGAAACATTTGATGAATATACGACACGCCTATAGTAAGTAGGGAAACTGATGAAATTGACAAATCCAATTATAAATATCGAAAAAGGTAAGTTCGTCTTAAGGGAGACAGAGTATCTTGGTTATTTAATTGGTGAAGACTGAAGGGTGTCTCAGAGTGGATCCAGAGAAGGTTCGTGTTATAGACGAATATCCTGTACCCTAAACACCAACAAATTCGAAGGTTCCTTGGAATGACTGACTCGTACCGCCGTTTTAAATAACCGACCTGTTAAAGAAAGGATCAAAACAAATTTGGGACAATTGGAAGCTCAAAACGCCTTTGAGCAACTAAAACAAGCACTAATAACAACTAATAACTTATAAATTCAGATTTTAAAAAGCATTTCTAGGAGCAATGTGATGCATCTTCTACAGGGATAACACACTCCCATTATTTAAAGAAAACAGTAGAAGATGAAGAACATCCCATTGCTTTTATATTACATAAATTGAACAGAACTCAGAAGAACTATCAAGTTACCTATACTATATGGTACCACAGAATTGGAGTGTTTGGCACCGGTGATGATCAGCGTTTATCGCGTTTATACACTTGTTTATCGTGCTTGAGCTTGATCAATACAATCGTTTCCCTCTGCTGCATTTCTTTAGGTCTGCGGCTGCTTCAAAAGTTATCAAATGCCTATAGAAAACATAATCTTTTCGGAGTACCAAAAGCAATACTCTTCGGTAATGGATCACAATTTATCTCAACCATCGTCAAAGATTTGATTTTAAAGTATGGTGTAAGGAACGAGCTAGCACCTAAGCATTCACCACAATGCTGAGAGGGTCAATTATAGATCTGTATCAGCGGTAAGATGACGTCAAAGATGATCATCAGTCATTGGATCTTTACTTTTATGAAGGAGCTTTACGGAATACTCTGGAGCTTTGCGTAATACAGTATATTTACCAACGACTTTTTCTCCGCATTATTTAATTTTTAGACAACATAAGATCCTACATGGTTCAACACATGGGGTATTGAAAGATCTGGAATGCCTTCGCGATAATCAATTATACATATCTAATGAAGCAGACCGCTTGACATTGACTCAAACAGTTGTATTAAATCAGCTAAAGAAAGTGCAGATTTCACAGTAGGTGAAAAAGTTTTTGTTTGTAATTTCGTCCAAAGCAATGCTTCAAAGAATTACTCGAATTACTTATTATACTAAGAAAAAATTGCAAAATTGGCTATGAAGTTTATACCAGCAACAATTACTAGCAAAATGGGTAACGCCTCTTATGAAGTTTTAAACGAGTCTGGAAGATCACTAGGAACTTATCACGCGAAAAATATTCGGTAGAGTATGAAACCGTACGTTTTTACACGATTAGGCTTGATAGAAGAACTAGAAAAACTATTACTGTTTTTAATAAACAGCATTTCTGTTTGATACCCGGCGTCTGAGACTTTTCTCATGGATTGGGTCGTCCCCACGAGTGTAGGGATTGCACGCTTACCAAAAAGTTTAGACTAGAACACTGCATTTGCACAATTTTTTTTTTAATAACCTCACTGCTATACATGTACGCACTATATGTAACACGATTCATCTGTTGTAAATATATCAACAGGAAACAAAACTTTTGTTGTATATATTGGTATTATAAATTCGACGTTTCTTTTAATTATTGCAATTCTAAATAATGTGAAACTGTAAAATTTTTTCCGGATGATCAAGATTATTTTCAATTGGGTAACAGAGACATGCCGTCGTGTTTGGTGCTACAACATGTCTATATATGTATACAGTGATAACTAGCTTAATATGTTAATTTTGATAGTGGAAAAGTGAATAGCAAACTCGCAAGGTACGTAGTGCATAGAGTTGATAATTACTTGGTTATATCTGCTCTTAACGTAGATATGGCTATATTTTAATTTAATTTAATTTAGGTTTAAAAGCACACGCAGGTAGCACACACGGCAACTGTACGCCCGAAATAGGAGCGTAACAGAACATTGTAAGTTATAAAGAATTTATAAAACACTTTGTTTTAAATAGATTAAAGAACTAGAACATTAAAATCATTTTAAAAAGGCGGTGCTTCTCGGTAAGTCACTACCACGTGAATTATTCATCTTATCAACTAGTAGATTTAAAATAGAAATGTCGGACCAATGGTCTTAGGATGTTTGTGCTACGTTACAGACTATATTAATTATTTTTTTTTATTTGTAGTATTGTTAATTAATAAAATGTATTTATTATTGCATCTTAATTATTGAAAAAAAGAAAGATTAATTTATTTATTGTTTTTCTTTGAATAAATTTACATATAATTTTTAAATGTTTATAATTTATATATATAGCTATCAATTAATGTGTTTTATTAATACAGAATTCTCGTTAATTGGTATTCTAAGGTTTTTTGAATCTGCACGCAATTTTATAATGATATTTGTATCTTTAGGTATTGTAAAATTTCAAATATATATACCAGGAAATAGTACATACGCAATTGTACTGTTCTGCTTAGTTTTGTTTTGTTCTGCTTAACGGCTGGATCGCATATATATGGTTTTTTTCTAGTGTTTGTGTTCGATTTATGGTTGAAAGTTCACACTAAAAGTGTAAAAATGCAATTAAATATGTGTTAATTCTAATCGGAAGTATGTGATTTGAGTGTCTCGCTCCATTGTAAATAAGCGATTTCCACCAATGCTTAGGGGAAATCAAGTTCGGTTCTGGGAGTGTTTGAGTGGATAATCAGTATCATCAGATCATCCGGATAACTGAACGTTTGTCAAAACGGTGGGATGTAATCGGTATTGTAATGCTCAACAGCTGTTTGTTTTTAAAAAATAGTTCTGTGCGTTTAATAAAATTGGATCAAATATTTTTGCCTAAAAGTAGCATTTAAAAATTTCAAACCGCAACGTATTCACGCCCCGAATTGAGTGGTGGTAGATCCTGACCTAGTGAGTGTCTCCTAGCCGGGAAATGTGCTGAACATTATCTGATTCAATCGGAAATTCTGTAAACGTTGTTAATCCCGATGCAGTGTCAAATTAAGATCCCACGAATTAAGATCGATATCCACGTAATCAAAATTATAGTCAAAGACGATTTCCACAAAACCCAAATATCAAGAAACCGCATGCTGGCATTCTTGGACCCATTATAGTCGATTAAGCTCAAAACTCAGAACGAAACATGTTTTGTACTCCTCTGCACGAAACTAGTGTCGAACACTTTTATCGAATTATACACACTTCGAACTAGAACTTAAAAGTTCATACAATTTTTCATTAGCAATAAAAGTTCAACGAAATTTTTTGATTCGATGTTTCACAACACCAGCATTGTTTATGAGAAAGTAACAGCGAATTATCCATTGACATTCTTGTCTTTCATTTGATTTATTGTCATCATAAACTAATTTTATTTTAATTCCAAACAGTATGCATAACTTGATTAATATTTAATTAACTATTCTATCATGTTCATATACAAACATAACGATGGGAAAATTAATTTATTGTTATTTTATTATTTAGATGTTAAAAGTAATAAGCTTTAATGGTTTTAACAAAATGCAATTTAATGTCACTTTCACTTTCATAGCCAAACTTACACATTATGTTCTTGAGGAAGAATGAGCTTAAACAAACTTTTTTCTTGTTCACAATCACGTTGTAAGCTTAATATTGAAATTTATACAATTATTATACATAATTATTATTTTAAAATCTAACTTCAAAATATATACACTATCGCGACCGTGTAGATTATCATCTTCATTGTTTTACAAAATTATATACATAATAGAGCTTCAGGGAATGTTTAGTTAAAGTTTAATTGATAATGGAAATTTATTTGCTGTTTCAAATGTTTAAAATTTCGTGCAAAATTATATTATGGTCATATTGTAATGAAGCCTTAGGGTTGTTTAATTTGAAAACAAAAATAGTCTTACGTTTTAGTAGACGAAACATTTAAAAATTCACTAATGATGGTTTTGAACCATCACGCAAATTTATTAAAGGTTAAATTTTTTTTAAACGAAACGACTAACTTGTGTTTATGATTAATGGCCGTTAAATAAAAAAAAATGTGCTGGTTTTATCCATAAAATGTCCTATATTTCCTAATATAGATTTTGAAATCGATGTAAAATTTATATGTGCAAATATAATTTTTTCAGTTTGATTTTAAAAAATGTTTGCAAAATGTCGCAAAAACTGAACACATAATGTTTAGCTTTATTACTTTTATTATTTTTAAACTTTTATCAAATTCGAAATGTTAGCCATGGTAGGCTAGGCGTCATAGCCATGATACACGTCAAGAAAATACTTTTTATATCGATTTTTATCGGACTACATCTGGACAACATTACATAACTGTGTTTAAAGGGAGAAATCTTTGTTAAGCTGTCTTTAGTACAAAATTTAATTTAAAAACAGGTATATGTAGAAGGCATTCACTCTTTTGTCCAGATGCGCAAATACCTCAATACACAGATCTTCCATTCACATACCAAACAGGCATATCTTTCAAAGAGAAGTCAGGATGATAAGCGATAACTAGAGACTGGAATTCTTCTTGGCTCATTCAACAGCCCAATGCTAGATCCAGCGCTTGCTATCAAGTTTTCAAAACACTTCCTTTTTGGTGATTGCTGGTAGTTGAAATTTATTCCAGGCGTAAGTATTGCAGAAAATACTGAATGCGTTGAGCTTGAGGTTAACACCATCAACCTAAAAATAAATTATCGTTAAAAAATAAATAATCAGTAAAACAATTCCATCCCGGCAATCAAACTAAAATTTTATCGTAACGGGAAAAGAACCAGATTACCGACTATAGTTATGGAACGTAGACCTGAAACGCGTTCTGATCGCCTCATATATCATCAGAAGTTTAGAAATAGAAGCTTAGAGGTAAAGAATGCATGTCTTCACCCTGCAAGTAGCTGGAAAGTTCCATATTCATCGGATTTCGTAAACTATTCAAATGCTTAGACATTTTTAAAATTAGCATATTCACTTTATCAAGCTTCTACCGTAGCTTCTAATAGATAACTTCCAATTTTAAAACTGTCACGATTGTACATAATCACTGAATTTTCCCTATATTTCACTAACAATATTTCACTAACAAACCTAAAATCAACTATTTCCAAGAAAAAAGATCGAAGATAAAAACAAAAAATATTCAAAATAATGACGTAGGTTTCTTTAGAATTTCTCAAGTTTTCTTTGTAAAGAAATCGACCTCTCGAATAATTGAAAAATTAAGAAACATTGTATATGTATAAGGAATTCCTTTTGCAGAACTAAAATTAATTTAAATTAGATGCGAAAGTGTAACCAGTTTATGTGGAATGCAAACATGTTAGGTGACATTAATTGTAAGTGAAATGCTGTATCATGAACACAAAGCCGTGTAAATAGAAGTAAAGTTATTTTTTAATTGTGAATAAAGCTTTAAGTGTTATATAATACAAATATTTTGTATATTATTTTGGACAATGTGTTCATCTGGAAATTTATACAATCAACCGTTGAAGTTTCTCAAGCGATTGGACGAATATTCTAGATAGGAATAAATTGTTTGCTTTATTGTTTTTCTGTTGTTGGGACACAATAAAGTTGTGGTGTTTTTGCTTTCTAGTCAGTGATCGAATCCAGATGAAGATTTGGCAATAACGTTTATCGAATTAAGAGTAAGGCCAATGCAAAGTAAGGTTGAAAAACTTGACATGTGAATGTGGTGAAACAATGGTGAATCCTCCCTGAACGTAACCATTGTGTCAAAAATATGATTAAGCGTATGGACCTTCAGTGAACACCGTACTATCACATTCAAGATGATAGTTGAATAGAACTGTTATGCTAGCGTCACTTGTGATGATAACAACAATAATTTAAATATCAATACCATCAATACCGGAACTAGTAACTCTTGATCTCAAACTTAATATTAAGCGTGTGTACTATGAATTAGTTATGACCGCAGTTACCAACATAGTACTAATGGTCAAAAGTAGATTTGCTCCTCAAGGGCATATTCTTTCTCCAATTTTCTGGAATATGGTTTTCGACACTATCATGATGTCCGGCGTGTTGCAGGTTGTGCACACTGATGATAAAATAATAGTAGTAACTGGAAACTCAAGGAAATAATTCCAACAATTAGATCAACGAGCCGACTTCATCGATATGACTTCATTATGCACTTTGAAGAAACTAAACCTTTCGACGCATAAAACAGTTATTTGTGCTTTCCATATCTTCCCAGCTACTGAGCGAGCACTTACAACGTATTGGACTAACGGACGATAGAAAGTCCACTACATGTGATCTGAATGAATCCGCATTGTACGTTCTTCTGGACTCTAATTTACGGTGTGATCTTGAATTATACCATAATGGAATTGACACCATAACAGGAGATTCACTTATCCTACTGTCACACATCTATCGTGATTTTTTTTTAAATTTCTGCCATGATGCACTTGAGCTAATATTGAAGTGAATGAAGTTTAGACCAATCTGACTTGATTCAAATTCACATCTATCGAATTACGTAAAATTTTCCAAATTTTCTATCAACGCGTCAATAAAAAACCAGAAAAACTTTTATAATGGCATTACACAAATCACCCATGGGATTTATTTTCGAATCTTATAAAAAAGATAAATTCATCATAGATTGAAAGCCGATATTTTTATTTGGCATGGAGATTCACCAACTCGAGTCATATGTTCCACAACCGAAATGGGACTTAAAATTTAACAAACATCAGTGAGTTCTGCTTCGACTTTGATGGATTTCTGTTGACTAAGAAAATTCTGACATATTTCACATTTTCTCACGTACAAAAATCGCATCCGAACCACTAATTGATATTATTGTTCAATGACTTGTAATTGAAATAAATTATTATAAGCCACACAAATGTTAGCTTCTCATATTTAGAACAGATTGTTTTTTCTAATCTCATTTCATAGTTTAAGGTTTAAGTAAATCACAGAAACTTGCAATTAAACTTAAAAAAATTAAAACACATTCTAAACCTTACATTGAAATGTTAAAAAAATATTAATTATTTAATCTAAAATAAATCATTTCTATTATATACATGTATGTGCATCCGTCTTTTAATGGTCTCAACAGTTATTATAAGTTTTGAAGATACTTAAAAGTTAAAACAACAAAATTCATCTTCCTTCACGTCTTACATTATAGTTTATATCCAAGGTTATTTATTATTACTAATCTGTATTCTTATAATGTTATTATCCGTTAAGATTTAGATTCACAAAGAGTTTAGGTCATGATTCTTGAGTTTTATATGATATTTTAGAATTTTTAACGTTTTTGGTTTAATATTATTATAACACCATTCCTAAAATAATAATAGAAATATCAGATTTATTTTGATTTATTTCAACAAAATACAAGTCTGATCTGAAGTGTCAGCTATTTGCTTTCAATTTCCAAATTAGTTAACAAATCGTATTACTGTTGGGAGAGACCGGCAACAATTTTAGCCATTATGTTTGTTCACATTGGTGCAGAAGATTTGAAGGTTTGGTTTTTGCAGTCTTGTATCCACTATCCTATGGGTTATTCTGCACCTCACGGGTTGAGGTTGCTTTTCGCAGTTTTTTCATATGATTAAATGTTCATAATTGGTGTAAAATGACTTCACCAGAATTCGGAGAGAATTCTGACACATTACAATAGGTTTTACGTGACAGACACCTTTTGGCAGATATATATAATAAGCTACTGAAGTGAGCTAAATCTCTAATTGGATGGTGTATATTTCGTCTATACACCACCACATTATCATTACAGTTCTTCAAATTAAACGCCCCAAAAAAAGAAAAGTAATATTGTCTTTATTAGAATTTCTTGTAGGTCATACATGTATAACTAAACTAACGCTTCAAACGGATCAAAATTGTCTTTTTCATTACCTTTTCTTTTGATGTTATACTTGTTGAAAAATTCCACTGATTTCTTTAGATACTCGAGTTTAAGTACACTCAAAAAATCCCTAATAATTCCAAACCTATTCAAAATTTAATTCTAGTGAATTAAAACTTTTGCACCTACATAGTATTACAGAAATAAACACTGAAATAAAATTTAGAAATCATTTACAATCTTTATTCCTTTGTCCTCTGTTACCATTTTATACCTTCTGGCAGGTAAGTTATGACCGCCTGAAGACTTTTAACCAGAACCAGACGGTAAGGTAACTTAAGTGCTACCATAAGTCTTATCTTAAGAGTTGCTTTGCGGGTATGTGAACTATTGCTCTTAATCCACATAATTACCTCAGCCTATATTAAGTTATGGAATTATAGCATGGATAAACATTTAAAAAATTTACAGGTGACTCAAAAAATTATACTAAAACTCATCTTAGAAGCTCCAAGAACATTTCCATCTACCCCAAGTTTTGACTGCACCTCAACTTATGATATTCGCAAATTATATACTTTGAGAACGTTCACGTATCTTCTAAAAAATGGTATGCTAAATCCACCAAGTCATGCAATAAGTACTCGTTTGAGGCACACAAACATTACAGTACCTAAAAAAAACAACATTAGCTCAAAAACAATTCCAATTAGTAGGTCCTAAACTGTTCAACATACTACCACAAACCAATAAAAATATAGATAAATATTCAACTATTGATACGGCGATACAAAATCCACTTTAGTAAATTATTTAGAATTTTACATAATTTTTACAAATTTTTTAAAAAATTGTAAAATTTTAAAAACTATTGTCACTTGTCAAGCAAAAAAGCAGCAAAATAAATGCCATCAGTTTTAATGGTAATAATTATAAATAACTGAGTAAAATTTATATAATTATTTGCTAATGTTTTAAATTATAGTAAAACTAACGAAATTTTTTGTTAAAGTTTCAAAGAGGGTTATCCAATCTAGCAAACAAAAGTCAGTTTGCAACCACTTTTTCTCTCTCTATCTCTCCCGTCAAGGGATTCTGCCGTCTGTGCAATCAGCTTCCATTCATCTCGTTCCATGACCAGCTGACTCCAGTTTCGATATCCTATATCACGAGGGTCATGCTTAATGTCATCACGCCAGCGTTGTCTGGGTCTTCCTCTCCGATGAACACCAGATGGTTGTTGTTGGGACGTTTTTTTATCATTCTATCTAATGGAACCCTTTTTACATAACCAAAACCAATTTTAATTTAGGTCCGAGACAGGCCCACATGAGATTGGTCTAATAGACTTATCTTTTATATACTGATCAGACCCTGAATACGCTCTGACTGCATTTAGGCTATCCCTAACTAATTTCTGCTCGGGTTATTTAAAAACAAAATAAATCTGGGAAGAAAACTTTGAAAGTTTGTAACGATCCGTTCCAGATTTAAAAGCGTTCCCGGTCAGTTCCCTGTAAACTGTCCAAACAATCCGCTATAACACCGGTAAAATCAAGAAACGTTCACAATTGGCAGCATCAAATATAATATTATGTCAAACTTAACTCACTCGTCAGAGAAGTAATATCTTGGAAAATTAAATTTATTAATTAATTTTTCTAAAAATCAAAGAACATTTAAAAAAATCGACAATTAGGCAATTTCTGGTTATTTGGATTTCGAATAAAACGCATGAATGGAAAAAATAATATTTACAGAATTGCTAAAACACTTTTTTTGGCGTGCAGTTTACTGTCAAACAATACTTACAGATACAAAATTTACAGATTAATGCAGCAAAACCGTTCTAGGAATCTATAAAATACAAACAGACGCCAGGAACAAGAGAAAACTACAAATGAAATGATCAATCTTTTCTTTTAACTAAAGTAGTCAAGTTGAAGCGAAGTATTGTGAACAACCAGCAGTGACGCAAATTTGTGGGAACCAATCTTGGTCGTATAACAAGGCTTTGGCGTACTAATTAAACTGATAAGATTTCAGACTGTATCAGTATTGCATAGCATCAGTATACTATAGAAACAAGCTATCGTGTTGCCACAAAAGAAACACTATATTTGGCAAATAAAATTGGAAAATATACTCAAAATTATAACATTATAATCAAAATTATAACACAAGTGATGCCATATATAACGTGACCATCTGGAGCACCTTCACCTTGTGTGAGAACTACTACTAGTATTGGAAAGCTAAAGAGTGCATTCGTCGACGCATTTAAGTCTTTTTTGCTTCCGTTGACCATTTGAAATTCGTTTTACCCTTAGTTTTTAACAAATCAACCATTTGTGCTACTAATGCCCCGAAATTTTTAATGAAACGTCAATACCAATTAGTTATCCCTACAATGCTTCTCAGTTCAGCAATATTCAATACCAGTTGATTTTTCTGACTCGATTTGGTGCAGATTTTGATCCATAAACCAGAGATTACCAAACTGTTTCGTTTAAAATTTCGATTGCTTTGAGCTATTTTAGAAAATTAACCCATCTGAAACAACAATAAAAATATTATTCAGTAAAGAAAAATAAACATATGTTAATATTAAAATTTATGTGATAAAATATATATCTAAAGCTGAAGTGCTACTTATAAATATAATTTATTTATAACTTGGTAGCAAATACCTGTGTTTTTTTAATTAATTGTGTTGTGCTCGTTTGTCAGTGTTAGTGGAGTGAAATATAGATAACGATACCTGGAACATGATAAGCAAAGCTCCATTTCCTCACCCTTAAACAAAATACAATCGTGTGCCCAAAAACAACACGTTACATTTAGCACCCCTTGTGGGGAGACTAAGGGAGGAAAAAACAAAAACAGTTCTGGCTGCTATTTTCCGGTTTGTTCATTCTGGTATGCAAATTTTATCTTTTTTGGGGTCAAAAACAAAACGTTTATCTGTCGAAATGTTCGAGACAGGATTCTGATAAAACTTTGAATGTGATTTTGATTTGGGCGGAAAAGAACTGATTAACTTTCCTCTCCTTTCCTAGCAAACGGCTGTTTTTTTTAAAATTTAGAGTTTAATATATTCAAAAGTACATAAAAAAGGTTTTTTTTACAATACCAATCTACATCCCAATAAATTTTTTAATATTCTTACTAAGAAAAATTGATGACAAGTTTTTCTACAATTTCAGTATTTAATGAGTGTAAGCTCACTATACATATTTTCTTAATTGTTTCCAGAACTGGCGGTAAAGTCAGCCAACCTTTGTCAAAGTCTTTTGCTAGTAAGTTAAATACTAAAACTTGTTTTTATAGTAATCTAATCTACTTACAAAATAAACCAAGAAATATGTCCTAAATATGAACGCAAATTGTAATAATAAGTTATAAATTCTTTTCGGTTTTACAATTATAATTTTAGTTTAGACAAACCACATCCTTTTTAATGAAGATTAAATGATTCTTATTTTTTGTTAACTGTTACACCTCAAAATTGATAAGAAAAATTATATTTTACTAACATTTCGTTGGCTGAATGTTCAAGATTTTGTAATCAATTAAATTAAATCGGTCTTGCAAAAAACATAAACAAAACGAGCTTAAAGATAGTTAAGTGAAATGTGTGATTCAAAATGTTATTCAATACACGAAGGATTAGCTGAAAATTTTAAAAATAAACTAAACGATGAAGAAACCGAATTTTATCTGTTATTGGTACACACAGTCGTACAAGGAAATTTCATTGAAGTGATACAAATAATAACATTCATTTTTTACCTTAATTAATCAATTTTCTTTTTAAATGAAAGTAGTTTCAACGCATTGCAACAGATTGTGATGATTTTAGGAAATGGATTAATAAATATATTTTCATTAACGGTGGATACGAAAGAAAAATCAAAAGAAGAGAACCGTCGTTATCATCAATCATTTTACCATCCGTGGATTCATCTCGATCTACGTCAACGCATAGAATCCCAATAGATACTCAAACCGAACGAACCAAATACAAAGCGATGAATTTGTGTCATATTGCCGCCATAAATCATTCAATTGAGATAATGAGATTTTTAATTTTTAACGGTGGTGATTTGAGTATTCAAATTTTAGGTAATATAATTACTGTGTTGTAATTTTATTGCACTTACCGTTGTCGAGCAAGTGGTTTCTTTAAAAAAAAAATTCATATTTAATTTTACAATTTCAGAAGTTGAAGAAACCAGAAAAAATCGAAAATTTATCTACACAGATTCTGTTTTATCGCTTATAATCCTCCATTTCCATGATCCTTTGATTTATTTAAAGAAAATGTTCAATGAATCTATTACATGCGAAGAGACAAACAATGATTTTGAGTTTACGATGGGTAAAGAATAAATTTCAAGTTAACATTTAGTCAAAGTGTTTGGAATAATAAATTTCTATTTTAAGATTTTTCTTTATTGTGTCCCCCAACAAATGAAAATTGGACCAAGGATTATGTTAATAAAAAACCGATCAAACAAATGGTTGTTTTAAATTCTATTTTAAATTCATCGAATGATTTACATTGTGAACAATATGAACTGCTAACTCATCCATTGGTTGGTAAGTACAAAATTAACCAAACTCAATTTTTTAACAAAATTATTTCCTCTTTCTATATTTTTTAGAATCCTTTTTAGCATGTAAATGGAAACATTATCGTTTCTTTTTTTTTCTTCTCGTTATATTACATTTATGCTTTGTTATATCAATTTCATCTTCCGCGATAACAGTGGTTAGAAATGTTCAATTGTTTCATAATGAAACCATAGGCGATTTAACATTGGCAAATTATTCTGAGTTGAAAAACGAGGGTGACAAAAATCGGGTTATTGAATTATCTCAAAAATTTTACAGTACGTTAACATTGATCAATATTTTTAACTCACTTAGTGTAATCTTTGGAATATTTCTATTCATTCATGCAATTATTCAAGTAAGTAACAAATGTTTGTTAAAAACAGTTTGATTTTTTATTATTAGTCCATTTGTTTGTAATTACAGGCCAGTTTTATTCGTTTGAAAAAACTGATTTGGGAACTTGAAATTGTTCTTAATTTATTTACTGCTCCGTGTACCATTTTCATATGTATTTATATGATACAGATGCCAGTTGAGGGATACTTCCATTCAGATTATCGTTGGATTTATCACGTTTGCAGTTTTATAATTCTACCGGTTTGGATAAATTTGATGTTGATAGTTGGCAGATTCCCTAAGCTAGGGTGCTACAGTTTGATGTTTACAACTGTTTTACAAAACTTTTTAAAGGTAAGAAGCTTTGTCTATCAAGGATTATTGCACGAGTAAAAAAATGATAATCGAAACGGGTTGATTTCTGAGCAATTAGTTGCCTTAAGTGGTTTATGATGTGGATTGTATAGCTAGCTATATTCTTATTAAAGTTAATTAATATTAGAGGTATAATATCACACGTAAAAACACATTTTAGAGTCCTTTCGCTTACTCTGTGGTGCTTATACCCACTTACAGTATAACTTTCAACTATGCCCTTTTAGATGATTCCACGTATCAATGAACGCAGATAATGCAGAATGCTTTTGATGATAATTTCTATGGCAAATGTGTGGCTCACAATTTTTTACTTTGTTCTTACTCCAACCTGAAAGGTATGGATCTTTTGAATTGTCTTGCTGGATTAAACTGGTAAAATTCTGGTTATTCCAAAGTACTTTGAGCTTCATTGGCCATAAATCGACAAAATGTGATTTTCCCATACAAACCGAACATATCCACAAAGGGTATACCCGTTAATGGATGGAAGCTCAAAGTTCATCACGATTAATGTTTCAATCTCCTCTTTAAGATTAAATATGTTCTCTTTTGCAAGTTTTTTCGTTCAGATTACCAGAAATTCACAAAAATAAATAGACTATAGGACTATATAAATAGACAAATAGGAAGTGTTCCCTTGTGTTGGTAATGCCCCTAGGTCGGATAAACACGATGAAAAGCACTGGAGAATAGCAAAAGATTTCAGGAAATTGCTTCTAGCATAACAAATGGGCAATATGGCAAAATACATTGGGTTTCATTCTGAATAATATGAAGACCATTGTTGTGAAGAAATAGAAATGTTCGCTGTAGATCTGTTGATTTATTTTTACAACCTCTTCAATGAAAAAGGGGTGGTGAGCGTACTGTGTTAATTACCGTCTTGGTTTGGTTACAACTTGCCGAACCATACAATTTTGTCCATTAGAAAATACTAATTTTTTTTCTGATTTTCAAAAAACATAGGTATTTTTTAGGTCATATGCCTTTTTTGCAAGTTTTTTTAGAAATTGTTATTCCAAAAAAAGTTTGAAATAAGGTGCTGGAAGGAAACTCTTGATACCCATATAATCAAAATTAGTCAGAACAGGATAGTTGCTGCATAAAACTGGCCATAAATAGAAAAAACGTCATTTTTCCACACAAGCCGAAAATATCCAGAAAGAATGCTGGCATTCGTATACTCGTTATTGGATTAATCTCAAACTTAATCACGATTCGTGCTTCGGTCTCCTGTTTCAGAATATATATCGTTCGACAAGATTTGTGACAATTTTTTTTTCTGATTTACAAAAAGCATAGGTTAACTAACATATGCCGTTTTTGCAAGTTTTTCCGATATTTTATTCAAAAAAGAATTTGAAATAAGATGCTGGAGAGGAGCTCTGGATATCCATATAATCAAAATTAGTCAGAACAGGACGGTTGCTGCATTAAACTGGCCAGAAATCGACAAAACATCATTTCTCCATACAAACCGAAAATACCCACAGATCATGCTGGCATTCCTATACCCGTAATTGGATTAAGCAAGTTTCTCAATAACACGAACGATAACAACTGTAGAAAAAATTTGCATCCATGAAAATGGTTTGAAAAATCCTGAATATGTGGAATAGGATATTTTTCAGGCATAGTAGCATTATTAAGAGAGCGATAATCACTACAAGGTCTCCACTCGATGTTTTATTTTTTAACGAGACTGATTGGAGGGGACCAAGGACTGTTAGACGATCCCAAATACGTTGAAACAACATTAAGTCAAACTCCGCTTTTGTTTTGGCCAGTTAGTCTGGAGAAAGTCGTCGAAGATCCATGAGTTTCAAAAACGTGAGTCACGTTATGATTAACAGGTCTAGCCAAATCATTTTTAAACGTTAAGCTCTTAAAGTTTTTAAGAATATCGAGAATTCTGATATCAAGTGACTCCTTGATAGTAGTTAAAAATACTACTTAAAACGTGGAGAGCTTAGCCAAAGTGAATAATGAAGTTAGTGGATCGACAAGCTGCCGGTTTTTGATGTCCACTAACAGACCATATTCATTGAGGAAATCACTAATCAGTTACAAGAATGGGAATGGTAACATTAGCTGAAAAAAATGATCGTTTGAGACCAACGTCGAAGTTAAGAGACCATAAGTGCTAACCTTATAGTTGCTGGGTAAAGCAATAAATCTAAATTCCATGAGAGCTTTCTTTCAACAGTTGTGGGAATAGCTGACACTTCAGCACCTGTATCAACGAAGAAGGATTGAAGTGAAGAAATATTGAGGACCAGTAGACAGTGTTGGGCATGACTGTCAGCACACGCCGTCACATGTGAGGCGTCTAATAGTTTATATAAGAGTGATTAAAATAATAAATAATTAATAAATAATGTTTCCACCTAAATAATTAATAAATAATGTTGTAGTAATTATAGTAGTAGCAAACACAATCAAGAATTTGAACACGTGATCTGGAACTTGATCGCAAGGGAAAACGATTCGATCGTTCAGATTTTGAGTTGCGGAAATAGTTTCGACCCTTGTATCTACTCTGATAGTGAGGAGAAGGTCGAGTGAATATTTCTGGCATTGAAAAGCTGTGCTTTTATATTTTTGACCTGATCAATAAGTGACATAACCTCACTTAAGAAGAAGAAAATACTTTGTCTGCTATCTTGACTGTTGTTTGTAAATCAACGTTGACCACCGCTATAGCAGTGAGCATAACTGTATGGCAGTTTTTCTTCCCAAATAATTTGCAGAGTTGCCTCTGGAAACGAGTTTTGTGATTCAGTAGCCATGTGCCAGGATAATTTTAAGGGCTTGCTATCCTTAAGGTCCATTCCAGGTAATGCATTATGTACGCAATCCGAAGAGCTGCTTGATATACGTGCTAGAAGAACTTTTTTAATCCTATCATATCGGCGATCTTAATCGGGCCTTTTCAAGATATCACTGACCAATTTCGCCAGTGCGGGAGTAATTATGCTAAGTACATGACCATACTTCATTTTTTGGGTCCTGATTTTCGTCATCAAGAATAGTCCTTCGATCAATTGAGCAGAAAGGAGGAATTCTTGGTGTACATGTAGGTAGTGAAGTGCGGTCAGTGCCAGAAGCTGGTATTGAGTCACCGTAAAGGTTTTTGAACTTAGATCTTCGGTAGTTTGCTCACCCACACCAAAGTATGTTAGTTTTGATGCCAACTAGCTAGAAGAGTGTTGGAACGGGCAAAACTATAACGGCATGTTGTGGCGCGATTGCCATAGCGGATGCTGTGACCAACATACAACCAAACAAATTAGAAGTTCCCTAAATATGTTTCCGATTTTCTAACCTTCCTTCGAATTGGCCCTACTCTCAATTCGATCAACGCCATTCCCAAATCTCTTCTGAGTTCGATCACTGATTAGTAAACAAACACACCAGGTTTTATTAAGTATTCAACACCTTCATTGTTCCACAACAACATGAAAACAATGCAGCAAACAATATTTCTATCTAGAATATTCATCCACCACGGTTGATTGAAGAAATTTCCAGCTCATAGTTTCCAAAATAATACACAAAATATTTCTATTAAATAACTCTTAAAACTTTATTTACTAATTTAAAAATAACTTCTTCTATTTACACGGTTTTATATTAACGATACAGCTTTTCGTTTACAATTAATTTGCCCTGCCTAAAACAACCTGCTTAAATACTAAATTTCGTACAATCTAGAAAAATCTTTATTCTACACATCTTTAATCCGGAATGTTCCAAAATAACAAATAATGTTACCTAACTATAAAAAAAAGGTTATAGAAAACAAATCCAAAAAAATATTTTTGACCTTTTCAAGAAGAACAGCAACAATTTTATGTGTTTCATGATCATTATTGTTATTTTTATATTCTGTTAATGATTGTCGATTATGAACTTTGTTTTTTCGCAATTTTGTACAGATTGCCTTCACTTATGTTGAATTGAATAGAATTTTGTGTTATTTTTTGTTATGATTTTGTCATAACCGTAGCAATACCTTCCACCTAAACCTGTTCGTCCAAAACAGGATCTAAATCGCCTTTTTTGTATAAGACCAACTTTTAAAAATGTACTACTTTTGCCTTAGCTCGATGGTCTTTACTAATTCTATAAACGTCGTTATTCAACTTTGTTATAATGCTATAAGGTCCTTTCCATGTACCTTGCAGTTATGGTGATAACCCTCAATTCCGCTATGGGTTGTGTAGCCATACTTATTGTCCTTCTTCAAAGCCCTTATTATTCGATCGTATATCGTATCTTGATAATATGCTCCCGGTGAAGTTTTCTCTGATTTGGTCGACGTATGCTTGCGCAGACAATGATGTTTATGGTACTTCTCAAAATTTGAGGTCTTAAATCGTTTCCGAAAATAGTTTGAGCTGGCGTCGTGGCCGTGGTGTCATAAACTGGTGATCTGCATGCCATCAAAAATAAAGGAATATGTTGATTACAGCTACGATGGTTCTTACTAACCACTTTAGCTTGAAATTCCTCCAACGTAGCATTGAATCTCTCCACCATGCCATCTGATTCCAGATGCGAAGCTGTCGTCTTCGTTTTTTTAATTCCAAGCATCTAGCAAATTTCCTGGAATACAGCTGACTCATACAGCCGACGTTCCGTTCCTGATCAGTGTGGATCTCCATAGGAACCTCATAACAGCTAATCCAATTATTTATCACAGCTTCAGCGGTGGTGGTTGATTGTTGGTTAGGAATCACACACACTTCCGGTCACTTACTGAAGTAGTCCGTGATCACAAGCACATATTTGTTCTGGTTATCAGTTGTTGAAAATGGCTCTGCAATATCCATTGTGATCCCTTCAAATGGAGTACCTACAATGTATTGCTGTATTTTCTCATGACTTCTTCGTGCAGGTCCTTTTACCACCGAACATTTGTCGCATTTTTGACACCACTCCACAATTTGTCGTTGATATTTTTCTGCTGGCATTTTATTATTTTAGTAACATCATCGTATTGTCCTGTACCCTTACTGGTATTTTGTAGTCAGCATCCGATTTAGCTAAGGTTTTTACTATTATAACTTCTATATGATTTTGATCTTCTTTATTGGTTTTCACAACCTGGGTGACCCTCCTGCCAATTTCCCCCAAATTATTGTGTCTGATTAGAGTGGCAACTTTTCTCTATGATCTAATATTATTCGACGGACAGAATTTGAATCTTCAGTCTTCACCATTAAACTGGAGTGGCAAGTCAACATTTCCGTAATTTTCTAGAGGTGGCATTTATACTTATGTTGAATTGAATAGAATTTTGTGTTATGTTTCGTTATTATTTTGTCATAACCGTAGCAATATGTACATTATTTTTAATTTTAGGGTCATTCCATTGTGACATACGTAACATTTTTACCCTTTTCAACTCATAATTTTGCCTATTATTCATAAAAAACATTGTTATTTTATAAAATTTATGTTATTTAATGCTATTATCCAGGTAAGAAATACACTATCAATGAAAAAAAGCAGCAAATTAAATATATATTAAGTAATAATAACAAAATTCAGTGCTGTGACCAACGTAACAAAAAAAGTACCACAGTAAAACTTACTCACACTTTCAAAGCAATTTCTCTGAAAGTATGCCTTCAAGAAATTCAAATTTAGGTTTTTATAAAGCACAAGTTATCTGTTTTTAAATAGGCATATGTTTTTTACAAATGCTACATATAGTAAGAGGTTCCCTTTAAAAAAATTGTGTGACCAACGTAACGTGACCAACGTAACATAAAAAAACACATAAGAAAATAATGCATTTCTAACAACAATTTTATTACTTATTTATTTTTTTCCATCTTTTAAACAATTTATTTGTTTACTTTCTATCTTTGGTATAAATAATGACGGGCAAGTTTCCAATTAGATTAATTTTTGCACACAACATTAACTTCATTGCAACTATTGAGGTTTATGTTTCCATGGAATGGCCCTTTAAACAAAATCAAACAAACCGTTACTTTAAATTTAGTAAAACTAAATTAAATAATAAATTTGATGCTTGTTTAAAGTTGACTCTGTTGTATTTATGTTCCTAGTCTGGTGGTCACCAATTTATAACTGTGTAGAGAAAGTTGTATAAGTTCTTTAAGAATATTATGATACAAAACGGTACAGATGAATCCAAAATTTATAACTGTATAATTCAAACAATATAAATTCTGTATGAATATGAATCTATAACTGAAGCTATATAATTTTTTAATGATTATGAGATATAATTGTAGCAATTAAAATTCCTGTCAGAAACTTCTTGAAATAAAACGAAAACCGATAACGGTGTAAACCGATAAAAGTGTCAAAATTTGTTACTTAGGCGTTAATAGTTTTTACAGGAACATTTTATAAATATATATGTTCGCCACAAGTAAAAAAACAAGTGAAGTAGTATTAAGTATCGCCTAATGCAACCTGACCTGAAGAATTAAGTCTGCCACATAATGTCACGAATTCCTTGCCAAATTCAGTACAAAAGGTAGCAAAATGTTATGTTGCGTAATCATGGTGGCTAAAGAGCGCATAGATCATAAATCCCGTACAGATATGCGAAGCATTTCTACTTATATGCTTATTATAACAACCTTACATAGTTTAACTAATTAACCTCTATAAAATATTAATTAAACTTTTGTAACAAAGTGAACGACATTTTAATTTAAAATAAAAATGTGAGAACATAAAATTAAAAAACTGAACAAAAAAATTGATTACATAACATAACCAATATTGAAGGTAAAAACCCTCATGCATTCCAATTTCAGGTGATGATCTCTTTCATATTTCTTATAATCGGATTTGCTTTGAGTTTTTCGCTCGTATTTCCAAAATCAGAATCATTTGGCAGTCCTGGGCAGGCAACATTACGAACGATTGTGATGATGGTTGGTGAATTTGATTTCATGGATACTTTCTACGATGAAGAAAATGTCAGTATAATTTCTAATAATAATATAATTAATTTAACATAATCTTATTTATTCCTCTACGATTTTTTTTTATTATTTGTATATTTTTGTTTTGTTTAGTATTTCATTATTGGTACATCACGATTTATATTTCTCCTCTTCATCATATCGTGCAGTATTATTCTTATGAATTTAACTCAAGGTAAGTTCTCATCAATTTTGTATTTATTTATTTTTATATAAAAAACTACATTACAAAGCTTAGGTAAGTATAAAAAATTAGAAACACAACAGCTATAAAGTTATGAAAATTGTTTTGATATTTAAACAAAAAATTGTCTTGTGATGATTAAATTTGTCTAGGATAAAGTTGAGCACGTTAATTCAAATTATTTTGGTATTTTAATTAAAATTTAGAATTTTGTCTGTCAAGGCAAGTATTTAAAGACTGTAATTCAATGTGAAATTTTTAAATTATGATAAATTGACCATAAGCCTTGTGTGATTGATTTGAATATTTCTTGATATTTTATAGGCATAAATTGTGTCATTTGTAATTAGGATCAACTAAATATGCAAAAATTAATAATTAAACATTTATTATAGGTATTGCTGTTAATGATATCAAGTTGCTACATGAGATTAGTCAGATAATTCGCCTTGAGAAGGAAACACGATTTTTATACGAGCTTGAATGTGTGTTTTCTCATCCTATTATGACTTCGCAACCTTTCTTTAGAAAAGTAAGTCTTTGTGTTTATTCCAATAAAAGTCTTGTTAAATATTTTGTGGCTAACTATATTTACGATTAGAGGTAATGCATGACAATGCAATTTTGTAATGGATTAAGAGTATCATCCGTTGCCAGAATGGCATGATTGAGTTTGATTGAGCAAATTTAGAATCTTTAAAATTGAAAAAAAAAAGTTCTTTTCAAATCAACAATCAAAATTGGAACATGTTGTAAGCTTTGATAAAATTTGCATAGACAGTGCTTATTAAAAAATATATTAATATAAAGTTAGAAAAAAAATTCACAAATTTTTACTTTTTTTTTGCTGTACGCATGTTGAGCTACTACCTAGCTTGCTAGTAGGGCATTCAATATGGCACCGAAATTTCAATACTGAAACTAAAAACCATATAGTTGTATTAAGACCAATATTGGATTTTTCTTTAGAATTGGTAATTGAATTTAAACATCTGATTTAAAGTTTTACCGAAAAATTCGGTCTCTAGCCCTCCTTTCATAAATTTCTAGATCTATTCTTAATGAAGATAATTGAAATTTCTCAAAAACCACATCAAATGTCCAATCAAGGAACAAACTAGTTACATCCAAAAACAATTTTTTATCTTGTCGCCATCGAGGTAAGTGGTTAGTCAATAAACTTTGAGTAAAACAACGCCAATTCGATCATCAATTAAGATAAGAGTTAATCATGGTTCGTATGCTTTTCAGAGCAAATTTTCATTAAATTCAAATTGATAAATTTAATTCTAGTGAATTATAAAGTTCTACTTTATTCTCAGCTAATTGTGATTGTTTAGTTTTAGAATCAACCAACGTTGCATCTTAGTGAGGACTATTTAACAATTGATCAGTAAGAAAATTTGTCTGAGCCTACAGAAATATAGGCTCAACTCTAATCGAACCTAGTTTAGAATATTTAACTAGTTGATTTAAATAGTCTGCTGAAAAAAGTCTGAAGCTCTACGGGCTGATCACCCATATAAGGCCAATCGATTAAATTAGATCTTCGAGTGAAAACTGACTATAAAATTGAGTAAATTTTGAGATTAATATAGATTAGGGACGCTTGTTAACAGCCTACGTTCCTTTATGGAACACATAATACCAAAAAATCAGTCGGATGATCATAAGACGGGTATGTCTGGCATCAAAATCCAGCACAGAGGATGAGCAAAAGCAATGGCTAGGAAATTGTTACGCAATAATAAGCGAATTAGAGTGATTGATTTATAATTGACTATTTAGGAGCTATCTTGATCCTAATTTCGAACGAGTTATCCACTACATGTGGTCCCGTTCCGGTTGTTACCTTTTAAATCCACTGTGAATCTGATTAAAAGATATTATTATTGTAATTTTTCTAATATTTTTATTCAAAACATATCCAATCCATAGATTAAACGTCGATTATACGATCATGGAACAAAAATTGAGCCTCTGATAGTGAAAAGAAATAACAAACAAGGATTATCAAATGCCGTTTATGGTAAATTAATTCAAATGACTTTCATATGATTAAATTTATTTTGTTTTATTTATTACAGATCAATTAATGAAAGAATTCCGAGCAATGAAATGAATTTTTTAATACATTGTAAATTATGTAATTGAATTTGATTGAATAGTTGCTAATTACTAAGCAGATAATTTTTTTTTCTCTAATAATTATACAATAACATTAATAAAAGTTAAAACAACAATTATATTTTTATAATATAATTTTTTTCTTACTGAAATGTCAACATGCATCTTTGGATAATAAATAGATATAAGAACAAAAAGCATTATGTATGGATATTTTTTTTGTACCACTAATGATTTAACCTTTAAAGAAATTATAATTGAAACCGGTTGAATGTGATTGAATAATGGTATTTATCTGATTGTTCGATCCGATCGTTAGTGCAATATTATAATATATTATTATTCGATATTTTTATTTTGGCACGAACAGAAAATGTATGCCAAACAACAATTAATTTTACTTAATCCCATCCATTTAGATTTGTTTGGATTTACAAAACTATTGTTAGAATTTGTACGAGTGTGGTTAAATAAGTTCATTTTTAAGGATCCATTATTATTTAATTCTAAGATTTCATACAGTTAAAAATGAGATAAATCAGATTTAACATGATATACATTGTTATGTATACAACGCCACTTTTCCTAATCAATGCAAAAAATACAAAAATCTGTCATTTAATTCACCAAAATACAAAAATCTGTCATTTTATAAACCAAACATTAAACGAAACAACTGAAGATTCCATAAATGCAAAATACATGAAACATCTGGCAATAAGAAAATATAGATGAAAAACGTGTTCTAGACCAGCGGTATCCAAACTGTGGGTCGCGACCCACAGGGGGGGTCGCGTAATAACCTCAAGGGGGTCGTGAAGTTTTTAATTTAATAATAGTAATTTAATTTAATAATAATAATAAATAATAAACATATTTCATATTGTTACAAAAGTTGTAAACTATATCAAAAACAGTCCTTTGAAAGCGAGATTATTTGGAAAGTTATGTGAAGATATGGGAGCTGAATGAACATCACTCTTGCACTATTGTGAAGTACGTTGGCTATCTCGTTCAAAATTTATTCAAAGAGTGTTGGACCTTAAAGACGAAATTGCGATCTTTCTTGCTGAAAATCACAAAGATGAGGCATCTTCCTTTCGCAACGATAACTTTATTCTTAAACTTGTTTATTTAGTTGAAATTTTTAAAAAATTAAGCCATTTAAATAAATCAATGCAAAGTCGACAAACGCATTCTCTGATTCAAAAAGACAAAGTCACGGCATTCCTTAAAAATTGGAGCTAGGGATATCCAATTTATATGACATGTTTCCAATTTTAAATGAAGCCGGTACCAGAAAAAATTTTAAAGCAAACAAAAATCTTTTTATAGTACATTTGCAAAGTTCACTAAAACATTTTTCACATTACATGCGTTCCTTTGGAACAAAATAGCTGCTCAAAGCAGCTTTTGGGTAGATCACCAATGGAACGCCAAAAGTTTGAAAATTTTTCAACAGAAACCACACATTTTTATTATTAGCAATATTTTTTATTTTGGGCTGATATTTAGATCTGACTGGTCCATTTTATTATTAAAAATACCAAAACAAAATTTTAACTGATTTAAATAAAATCGAATAATAAACTGCTTTTCAACTAACAACTTGTTCGAGGTCTACTCTACCTCAAAGCAAATTTGAGTAAGTTTGATTTTTAATGATTATTTCAACGATATTGATTTTACAAAGTAAAGATATTGATTGAAATATCTTGCGATACTTCATTTCAACAGGAATTTGATAGTAAAACTTTAATTCGGTTTTGGGTGGAACGAAAAAAAGATTATATTACTTTGTCGGACAGAGCTATAATAGTGCTGTTACCAGTCGTAACATCATATTTATGCGAAACTGGTTTTCTGCTTTAGCAGCCATGAAATCGAAATATCGAAATCGTTTAGTAGTGGAAAAAGAACTTCGGGTAACTATTTCAACAATAACACCACGATTTGAGAAACTTTGTGCCTTTGTGACAAACAAGCTCATCCATCACATTAAATTTTTTCAAAAAATATTCCTATACTAAATTTTACTAATTTTTGTTTCGTTTTATTCTATGAATACATTGCTTTTTACAACTTGAAAATATGCTTATATTATTTTATCTAATAAGGGGGCCGCCAATTTTTCTTTTTTTCTTATGTGGGTCGCAGTATCAGAAAGTTTGGAAACCGCTGCTCTAGACAGAGTTGTGAAAACTTGACCATTTTTGATTTTCCTGAAACTTGGCATATAAGTAGTATGGATAAAATAAAAAATACTACTTATTTTAAAATTTTTTTAAAGTGCATAGTTTGAGCATAGGGGGCACACCAACATGCATGAAAAATGAAATTTCTGCCAATCCGATGTAACTTTGAAATTAAATTGCTCAAGAACGGCTATACCGATTTCATCAAACTTTTTTTTGTTTGATAGATGATTAATTAGTCTTTTGAAAAAAAATTAATTTATTGTTTTTGTAATTAATTTTTAAATAAAAATATTAAAAAAACTTTTTTAAAGATGGCGCTAGGGTCAAAGATCAATTGGAATTTAATTAATTTTTTTTCTGAAAATAGTTCTATCCTTACCCTAAAATATATCAAATTAACAAAGAGGCATTAATAGTTCTTGAGATATTTAATTTTAAAGATTTTTAGTACGGCTGAAATTCGAATTTTTCTTTATTTTTTTCAAACAACTTCCATTAACAAAAAATTTTAAAATCAATTAAATTTTAACTTTTTTTATTTTTTAAATATAGTTTTAACCTTCCTTTAAAATATATCAAATTTACAAAGAGGCGTTAATTCGTGTTCTTGAGATATTTAATTTTAAAGATTTTTAGTCATTCTAAAATTCTATTTGTTCATTATTTTTTCGAACAATTTTTATCATCAAAAAATTTTAACCACTGAAGTTCGAGAAAATAATGAACAATTAGAATTTTAATCGGTGCCCCCTATGCTCAAACTATGCACTTTAAAAAAAATTTAAAATAAGTTGTATTTTTTATTTTGTCCATACTACTTATATGCCAAGTTTCGGGGAAATCAAAAATGGTCAAGTTCAAATTTCGACTTTTTCACCTGCGTAGATCACGTTTTTCGTCTATAATAAAAATGAGAAAAGGCTTAATTTAAAGGCGGCAAAATTATTATTTTCAAAAACAATTTTATGATTAAGACGGTGCCTTCCTTAAACATTTTATTATCGTCGCTTTAATAATGAAACAACGTATTCGCAAAAGTGTAGTTTCGAGATAATTGGGTTTAAAGATTTTTCGATTTTCTGATTTTCGTAAACTCGGCAGCACTATTGAATGAATAAAGATATTGGAAAAAAAATTTCTACCAATTAATCTTGACTAATTTTCCCACAACATATTAAAATTTCACATTGGTACCTGCTGGCTTTTCTACCTAAAAAGAGGTGAAAAGTCAATCAGGTACCTTATACGTTATTTCATTTTGCATGGAAGTACGATTAAGCCTAAAACTAATTATTATTGAACTAACGCATAATATTCTTACAATTTTTTATTTATATGAACCGGCATATCATGTAGTAATGAATGATGCTTATACAATATTTTAGATTTACCATTTCGTGTGGCGATCGTAATGTATGTAAAGTATACGACACTGATTTTGCCCAAGTTATTATTCTGTAGGAATTGAAATATCGTACATGCATTTACGCTGTTTCAATATTTAACCAAATTCAAATTTGCATGTACGTTAATTAACAATATATTAATTTTCAACCCCAGTTATAAAAAAATTGGAAAATGTTAAAATGCCACTTTATAGACATCCTTATGGGGAATGCAGCGCACCCATTATATAATAACAACGTATATATGGCATACGTTATTTCATTATTAAAGCGACGATATTTTCTCTAATCCCATAGTATAAATAAAACAATAATATTATATAAACAAATTTGTTAATCCAATTTTCATTTATAATTTAAAGCTTTTAAATATAAGAAAAAGGACAGTTAATATTTTAATTTCAGAGCAGTAACAAGAATTTTTAACCATCGAAGTTTTTAGTCTTAAGAATAATTAGGTCGATTCTGTTGTTTTAAATTTTAATATAAAAATAAAATTTTATAAAATATAATGAAAATTACAAATTGAAAACAAGAATTAAAATAGCAATTAGTGTGATAAGTGTAATCTAATTTAAATATATAGTGAAAATAATTAATTGTAAAATGAAAAACTTTAAAAGCTAAGTTATACATATCTTTGAACAGTTTATTATACAAAAAAATTAAATAAAATATAAAATATTAAAAATACATATAAAATATTAAAATACAAAAAATATAAAATGCTTATAAAAAATCGTGTTTTAAAAGAAATTTATAATTATATTACTGTGTTCTATAAGTGAAAACACAACAACATTAATACATGATATATTACAAATTTAACATTAACGCTTTGCGCACAACGCCATTGAAAGTTACGCAACAAGCTATATAATTCCAATATAAAATATGTAAAGCGACCGAAACCAGCAATTCTGAGTTATCAGAATTTTGATCTGTGGAATTGTTTAATAAATAGTTTTTGGATGAAAAATGAAATCGTGCATTTGTTTTAGTTTTGGATAGACATATCAAAATTAAAATGCTGCGCCATAAAACTAAAATGGCAGAATTGTTTTTATTTCTGGTTATAAATGCATTGTTTTGATTATTACAAACTATGTATATGTATATATATATATATATATATATATATATATATATATATATATATATATATATATATATATATATATATATATATCTGTAGGTGGGAGGTAAACTACACCAAGTCCAATTTTTTCAAAATACGTCAAAATGTCAATACTGTTACCGTTACCGTTCCCAGCTGAACGATAACTTTTCAAAATGAAAGTAATCAATAACATATTGACATCGACAGTAGTGCTTCCAAAATATCCGTTTTGCCAATACTGACAAAGTTTCTCACGTTTTCGGTGTAGTACCGATACTCTAGAAAATAGAATAACTAAAACACTTTTTTTAGAAAGGTTATTGAAATAAATATAAACAAAATATTTAAATAAGACTTTAGTCAGATTTATTTTATTTCAATTAGTAAAAAGAATACTTTAATTATTATTTTCAGTAAAAAAACACACAATAGTATATTATTGAATTAGGAGCTAAAGTCGTACTTTTTGTGTTGAGTCTATAGTTTGGCGGCCGACCGTAGGGAGGCCGACAATTATAGACGAAACACAAAAAGTCACTTTAGCTCCGAATTCAATACACTATTTTTTCGGCAAACGTTTAAATTTGTTTAAAAATATGAAATTAATGCATCAAATTTTTTAAAAATATGTTTTAGGTAATAAATTTTCTGAAATTAATTTTTTTTTATTTTTATTCATTAAAATGAACTGAAATGCATTCTGTTTTGAACAAATTAATAATATCATTTTATTTTACTTTACTGCCGCCGTAAAAATATGAAAATTACTTTACAGCCGCCGTAAAAATATAAAAATTACTTTACAGCCGCCGTAAAAATATGGAAGTTACTTTACAGCCGCCGGCAGAAAAAGTAAAAATGACGTCACTTTTGCAGCCGCCGGCTAAAAAGTAAGACTTTAGCTACTCCCCAGCGGCAGTAAAGTTAAACTTTACAGCCGTTAGCCGAAAAACAATTTTATAAAGATTAGTGTTGCAATAAACTTTTAATAGAATTTCAATAAATATTATTCTATCTATCTTCTTCTATCTTCTATATAAATAAAAATGTAAATGTTCGTTTGTTCAAAATAGGTAATCTCCTTAAGTACTGGATCGATTCCTTTGAAATTTGGACGATTAGTTGCATTTCAATAAAGGCGGGGTTTTTCATGATTTTTTTTAGCTGTATATGTTTCATAACATAGGCTGTCAACAAGTACAAGTTTTTCATCTGTTGTATTCTCAAATAACTCAATGTTATGGTCGAGCTTCACTTCATGCTTAATTTGATCGATTAGTTTTGTATAGTGATCAGTCCATAGATTATTTTGTGTCCTCTTTTGGATAAGACTGTCCTCCTTTGGAGCAAGAAGGTCCTCCGTCCTCATTTACTATAAAGATGTCCTCTTTATTCGTTTTATTTATTTTATCAATGAATTTTATTTTAAATTAAAACATGCTTCTCTGTCGGAAGAGTAAAACGTCGTATTGCTTTCGTGTTTAATGAATTTTATTTTACTCACAAATTTGCAATGCTCATTGCTCGCTCGCATTGTAAACTTTTGATCGAAAATAAACTAGTTCATTAAACATCTCAACAATAAAGTACTATTATACAGTTAGTTTCTTAGGTGCCTTTGCGTGTCAAAACATAGATGCAATGAAAAATGCTGGAAAATATGGTCGAAAATTCACTGAGTTTCATTTTTATAGAAAACTCACAAATGCAACAAAAATTAAACGAGATTGGCTGATCTATTCACCGTCAGCCGAAGCAGTTTTTTGTTTTGTATGCCGTTTATTTGGTGATTTGAATGGGAAATCGCAAGCATTTTCATTAAAAAGATTCAATAATTGGAATAATTCATCACATTTCGAAGCATGAAGAGTCTAAGTATCACATGACCAATAATTTTACATATAAAATGCGTATCAAAAATGAACTTTCTTTCGAGAAATCTTTTAATAATACAACTAAAATTGCATCACGAGGACTTGCTTTTCGTGGTCACGATGAAATTTTAGGATCAAAACACAATGGAAACTTTCTTGGATCTCTTGAATTATTGGCTAAATTTGATCCCTTTTTACAAGAACATATTTCTCGTTTTGGCAATAAAGGAAAAGGTACACTCTTTTCATGTAACATTTACAAATGATTTTTTTTTATTATTCGGAATATTTTTAGGAAAAGTATCGTATCTTTCAAGCACAATTTGTGAAGAATTCATCTCTATCATGGCAAAACATGTTAAAAATCACATTGTTTCGGAAATTATAGAGTCTCGATATTATTCGTTTAGTGTCGATTCCACTCAGGATGTGACTTGTGAGCCATACAGACCAGTTGTCTTTTTGTGTTCGATATGTTAAAAGTAATACCATTTGTAAACGATTTATTTCATTTATTGAAATCGAAGGTCATACATCGAATTATCTTTTTGACATCATTATGAAATTCCACATTGAAAACGAAATAAACATTGATAATTGTTGAGGCCAGTCACATGACAACGCTTACAATATGGCAGGTATTTATGGTGGCCTACAAAGATTGATTCGTCATACAAA
The DNA here is from genome assembly GCA_963693315.1 of Diogma glabrata. Lineage (NCBI taxonomy): Eukaryota > Metazoa > Arthropoda > Insecta > Diptera > Cylindrotomidae > Diogma > Diogma glabrata. The sequence continues at coordinate 372,802,035 of OY856187.1, read as the reverse complement.
TGAAACAGCAATTTTTGTCCCTTGCTCTGCGCATTCATTAAATTTAGTCGATAAATATAGTGTTTCTGGGAATACTGCTGCAACTAAGTTTTTTGATATGGTTGAAAAACTTTATGGATTTTTCGTATATTCCCCTTTTCGATGGAATCGATTACAAAAACAATTAACCGAAAATAGCAAATACATGTTAAAGAGAGCAACTGGAACGAGATAGATGGTCAGCTGGATACGAATCAGTTCACGTTTTAAATTCTTGTTATTTGAAAGTGTTGCATGTTTTAAAATCTTTCCTACATGAGGAAAGCTTCATTGATGATAACAAAGCGGTGGTAACAGGTTTGATAAAAAAAACTATGTCAATTCGAAAATATTTTGATGCTTGTCCTCTGGAAAAGTGTACTAACCAAGTTTAATTTTGTGAATCGAGCATTACAAAAATCTAATTTAACTGTCTCGGTGACAAAAAACTGTTTGATTTAATAGTTACAGATTTGGAAAATAAAGATTACAACAAAATTTTTGTGATGCTTGTCAGCTTTTAAATTCTGTTTCATCTAATATACAAACCGCAAATAATATTCAAACTTGCTCAACGTCACAAACACTTTGTCTAGAGGAACAAAAAGACCACCTTGAAAAATCGTTGTTCAAGCCAATTATAAAGGCTTTTCTTTACAATCTGAGAGAGCGTGCTAAAGATTATGAAGATCTAGATAGTACTCGTTTTTGATACATCTAAATTTAATGAGTGATGAAGAGATTGCTAATTCTTGCAGAACAATAACCGCAAAATACCCAAAAGATCTCAATGCAAATCAATTGATTGACGAATGTCAATTTGCCAAAAATTATTTCACATTTGATAATTTAAATTATGAATCGATGTACAAAACGATGTTCAATGATAATCTTTCCACCACTTTTCCGAATACCGATAAGTTATTACGAATGTTTTTATGCATGTTTGTCGATAATGTTATAGGCGAACAATCAGTTTCAAAACTGAAGTTAATCAAATGTTATTTGCGTAATACTATGAGTAATGATCGTTTGAACAATTTATCCATTCTTTCTATTGAAAATGAAATTTTGGACGAAATTAAATTTGAAGAAATTATAGACACTTAAATACAGAAAAAATGTAATTTTAATGCCTGAAAATAAATATATTTCAAACTTGTCTGGTTTGAGTTTCTTTTTTTTGTTATGTTTGGGGGCCCCTCAATCGCGGGGCCCTGGTGCGGTTGCCTTAAGACTTGTATGATAATCCACCACTGATATATATATATATATATATATATATATATATATATATATATATATATATATATATATATATATATATATATATATATATATATATATATATATATATATATATATATATATATATATATATATATATATATATATATCTCAGTGGCGTCATTTCACCAAAATCTTGGGGGGGCGAGAATTTAAATGACATAAAAAGATTTTTTTCGTAAAACATAACATACACATTTTTATACACACATATATTTAAAAGCATTTAAATGCATCAACTTAGAAATAAAAATAAAATGCTTTTGAGCTACATTGGTTACTCTGCTAGTCTGCTGGTGTTGTTTTATCGAAGAGAATGCCGCAAAGTTCTGCAAAATCCCTTCATTTGTTAAAAATAATTTCAAATTTAGTATCATCTCTGCATTGTTTAAGCATCAAAAAAGTAGTTTTAGTTAAAGCGCTTGTGCTAGAAATTATTATATCTTTGCTTTGTAACTGTTCAGAGATTGAATTTGTAAACGAAAGCAGATCGTGCTGCATAGAAAAAAAAGGATAGTTTTTCAATACGATTTTTTAGCTCCCGGGCATCCCGGGATTTAAAATTTATGAGTCAGGATCCCAGGATCCATAAAACACCACGGGATCGCAATCCCTACGTGACTCCTCTTATGTCGAATCGTTTGTTTGTTTGTTTGTTTGTTTGTTTTCCTTTATTTGTCTCAGAGAGAAAGAGTTATGTCTACCCTAAACTGACCAGAGCCAAATCGTTAAAATGTGGGACAAAATGCAAACATTCTTCCAAATACTAACTAATTAGAATTTCTATTGTGAGAAAGTGGAACGGTGAAAACGTGCTAACTAGATTGTGCATAAATTTACTATTTAATGCTTTCCTTTACTATTTGTTTACTATTTAATTCTTCAAAAAATTCTTTTATTTTAATTGGACATTCAACCGTTAAGAAATGTGCTTGCAGTGGTTCGTACATTTTCTAAATTCTTTCTAGTGCTGGCATTACCGCCAGCCAGCGAGTTTCACTGTATCCAATAAGTTGGTTATGTTCGACATTACTTTTGCCGCAGAACTCCTTCAACGTCTTCAGTAAAGACAGTAAAATATCCAAATTTTTTTAACCCTGCCATTTAAATCAGCAGCATTTCTTATTGCATTATTTAGAATATGGGCTGCGAATCCAATACCCAATACACTCTGGTTCAAATTCGAGTTTAGCTTGTTTTTAAATTTTCACCCCTCGACGTGACACCACTAAAATTGGTGTTCGTGTTATCAGCGCAAATTGCAACAAAATAACAACAAAACTTGTTTAAGCTACTGGAGCTGGTGGCTTATAGCAACGTTTTTTTTATGTTTATCTGTATCTATATGTCTTTTAATATCATAATGTCCACTGTTAATTTACAAATTCACTCCGACTGGTAATACACTAAACTTTTGCGTCGTTATATTTTGGTTTTTTTATAAAAGGATAGTCCAATTCAATATCGTATAAGAATTTACGTAAACGTTTTTTATCCGTCTTGATTTGCAGAAGAACTTTTTAAATATAATTTTAAAAATTAGTATTAATTTACCTAAACTTTTGTTACACAATTAAAGACTGCAAAACAATTGAAACAATTTATTTTAATTTTACTAAATAATTAATATCTTTTCTGTATTCTGTAAGTATAAGAGGTATACAGTATACCTCTCGTTCTATCTTTTGCAAATCTATACCATTTATCAAGTTTTTATGCTGTTTACTTTGTTTGTTCTTTATTGAGAAAAAGAACTAGAAATTAGAAAATAATAATTTTACTTTTGAGCTACCTAGTTAAAGTGCGTTTTAAACAGAGTTTGAAACGCTACCTATACCAATCCCTTACTTTGTTCTTTCAGAATGCGTAGCTTAAAAAAAATATAACACTCTCGCATACAGGAGTAAAAATAATAAAATATCATTCTTGCTACTAAATTGAAATAAATATTTTCTTTCAAATACTCAAAACATTTATTTTTGCGTCAAATTTGATGCTTTTCAACGTAAAGTGCTTCGAATGATTCGTTCAATTATTCATGTATTGTTAGAAAAATGAATATAAAGGATGACGTAGAGTGGCTAATTTTCTTCTTTTGCAAATCGAATGAAGGAACAGGCAAATGTAATCTGCTCCAAAGGAGTAAAATCTACAAAACAAAAATTTCACTGTTACGAGTAAGAACGATATTCAAATTATGAGATTTTAATTTTTGAATATTATTTCAAAGGATTGAAATGAGTGCTCGAATAAAGGAAAATTGTAAACTCTGGTTTAAAAATTTAAATTTTTATGAATTTATACGCAAAACTGAGTCTTTTTAAGTAAAATATTTTGTATTTTGTTTTTCATAATATACTTACGATCTCTCGTATATACACCGGGGAGATGTTTCTATAAACAAAGAAACCTTTTCGCTGAGGTAGATCTGTTAGACATTAAATATATGTAAATTATTGAAGTGAAATAACTGAGTTTAGTATTTCTAGGAAAATTATAGTTAAAACACTATTTTAGTAAAAAAAATATTGCACTGGTTTGTTCTCTCAATATGGTTAAATCAACATATACATAACATTATAAAAACTGCAAAAAAAATCTGTGAAGCCATTGCTTTGACTAAGATATTGCGCAAACTGTACGTAGGTAGATATAAGGGTTTTTGATTATTTCGATAATGCGGGCAAATGTGGTGGAAATATTTGTTTCGTGGGACGCTTCGTGGGACAACGCAATGAAATGTGTGACATTTTCACGCAGCGTGGGACTTCTGGTCAGTTTACTATAAACCTTACCTATAAACGTGCGTAAATTATTCATTTGATTCAAAATTGTACAATTATTGCGAGCTTCTTTTAAATCTATAAGAAAAGCCTACCACAAAAAAATAATATTTTCTCCCTCCCTGTGACTGTATAAAAAAAATGAACAAAGATTGACGTTTAGGATACGTTTTGGATTTTATTATAACCAATCAAACATATAATTTTTGCTATTTTATGAATTAAAAATTCGATAGCAATTTTTCATAACATACTTTGAAAATATTTACATAACTTAAATATTTGTTCGTGTCGTTAGAAAATATTGCTTGTCTATTATAAAACATTCACTATTATAAAATCACTGGAAATAACCCAATAAATTTAAATTACTCCCGTAATTATTTTCATTCATTTTATAAAAATTAGCACAACTATCAAGAAAACTTTTGATATGTTATAGGATTTTACATTTTAGAATTGTTTTTAATTTATTGTTTTTAAAAAAGTCTTATAAAGTTTGTACAATATGATATAGATAAAACACAAGGCGAAACAGTCAGGGTTCTCCAAATAAGTGGGGTATAATTAGGTTGTGTTCTCCTGCATGTACTTACTTTTAAGTTTATAAAAATTACCAATAACAATCGAAATTTGAATGTTAAATACTGCACTATAAACTCTCGAGGAACCTCAGACACGAATATCTTATAAACAAAACACAATCGTTCTTCTAAAAGCGGCGATGCCGCGCACCGTATAGTACGATAGAATTTTGTCAAAATACGCACCCACGGCGTTTTTGGAAGAACGATCGTGTTTTGTTTATAAAACTGATTTCATCAGAAGATTAGAAGCAATACGACCGCCTTTCGTATCGGTGGTGCTCTAGTCCTTGATACAAAGAACGATAACGGTTTGAATATTGCGGTGAACTGTACTTTAGTCGGGCCAAAATAATATGTAACGTAATAATTATATTATCAGATATATTTCAATTAATAGTATTCGATAAAATTGGTATATTAGTTAAGTAAATCTTCTAAAAATTAGACGAATTTACAAAATAACAGTGCATTGAAATTTTTATAGTGTATAAATCTATCACGATTGGATGGTTTTATTGAATCGATATATTGATAGTATCATATCCTTGGGGGGGCCAATGCCATCCCCCCCCCCCCAGCCCTACCCAACTGACGCCTCTGATATATATATATATATATATATATATATATATATATATATATATATATATATATATATATATATATATATATATATATACAACATCATTTATTAAAATCTGAAGTGACAAATAAGCAATCCTTCTCCAAACGCCAGCTATACTTTGATCAATGCCGCCCAAAAACTAATCCACTCCATAATGCACAACTTAAACATTTTATTTAAATTGCGTCAAAATTAATATATGCACGAAGACGGTATCGCGCAAACACATATAGCAGTTTTATAGTGGAGACCGTTAGTCATTTTGTCAATTTGGGACAAGGACCTACAGTCTATAAAAGTTACTAATATTTTACAACTTTTTATTTTTTGTTTTTTTTTAACAGTTTTAAATGAGTTTTATGCGAGTTTTATGCATTATACGTAACAACTGGACTAGTAGTTCCACCTATGTGTAAAAGTGAAATGAAAAAATGATAACCCAACAAATCCTTTGAATGGTATGACAGAAAAAGCAAAAATCACAACCAAAGAAATTAGCAATTTTTTTAGATATGCTAACTTTAAAGTTGAGTTTCAACATTTCTAGCTCAAAAATTTCAAAACTGTATTCGTTACCAAAAATGCCTCTATAACCGCTTTATGTTCCCAAGTATAAAAATACTTCAATAAGCAACATCTTATTAAAATCAAAATTTCACTGATGAAAATTAGGGCATACACACAGATCTAACACTGCATGTATAGAGCAAAGATATTTTGAGCTTAGAGAGAAATATTACAAACAAACCTTCAGAACATCGATGAACAGCAAATTAGCACCATTTCTCACTTTCAGTAACATTTTCATGAGCAATTTTGAAAAAAATTTCAATTTCCTGAAAATTTGGCAAAGATATATAGATCATAACATCCTAGCTAGATAGAACATCATAACAAAACTTTTAAAAATGTCAATATAGGTTGTGGACAGCAACACATTAAGGAAACTTGCAGTTACGGTGTCAATTTGATTTAAAAACGATCTAAAATCCTTCCCTAGTTTCACCTGCTGAGACCAGTTTAGAAGAACATGCGATCCGGTATCATACGCATCTCACATGGAGTGCATTTTCATTGTCCCTTACTTCAAATCCTTTTAGATATACTTTAAATTGGCCATGTACAGTAAAGAACTAAACCATAGGGTCATCTTTTAATTTTCGAGAGCGGTAGTTGCGTTGCTAATTTAAATAGCCATTTGCCGTATGGCAACTACAAAAAGACATTAATTTATGTAATTTGCAATCAGTGAGACACTCGACAACCACATTACTGTGATCGGTGATTCCACCGAAAATTGTTATCGGAGTTTTTGCTTGTTTAATATATTTTGAAACTTATTAAAATGATATCCAATAAACTTGCAGAACTGGCAATAAATATTAATTAAGTAAAACGTTTCACCAGGGTACCTGATCTTCACGCAGACACAGTTGTATTTGACAATTTAAGATTCAGTCAAGTAGTAACGCATATAAACCGTTACAGTTTTAATTGTGTAAAATAAATTAGGATTTGAATGTTTTAATTTCGCTTTGAAGGTAGCGGGGACATGATATAAAACCAACGTTTTTGTTAATATATATTTTAATGGGCAAGATACTCATACTACATAGAACTCATACTACAAGCATCCAACGGGGCCTCTAGACTGACAATGTTTGGGTCTTTGAATCTAAACAAGGTTGTTCTATAGACAACAATTTTTTTTGTGATTCGGTATTAGTGTTTTAATTTTTCATGTGATTGTATCAAATTTTGTGGTATTGACTGCCGCAGGAGTGAGTATAAGCCCTTCAGACTAATGCTTATCGGGAACTTACGATCCCGCGGACTCTGAGTTGGAGCATAATTTTTGATTCTTTGAGAACGAGGAGGACGGAACAAAAAGTTGATGGATCTTCTTGGTAATTGGTGGTTGCCGCCAATACAATCCCACCCTGCGAATGTTTCGTTAGACCTTGGGTCCTCGACGGAACCGAAATTCTTCATTGCCATGCTCGTTGACAAAATTTTAGATTGTCTTCAATTTTCAGTCGTTTTAGAGCATAGCCTGTTAGGGTGTTCTTGGAAACAATATTTGTGGACGATAACAGAGATGTAGTTGTCTGTCCTTCGTACCACGGTTGTTGCATCCAAAAAACACAGTTCTAAGAACTTTCTTTTTCAATACAGGTTGTTTGAGTTGAAAACTCAGAAGAAAATGCTGCCATTTGGCTCTCTGACCCGTAGCTAGACCACATGTGTTGGCTTGTCGAACTGTTGTCATTACTGAAACAGCCTCTCAAATGTCGTAAGTAAAATTTTTGTCTGATAACCACCTACGTTTTCTGGAGGTAGTTGAGCTTTCAGCCACAACTCTTCCTTTCCGTAATTTTTTGAATTTTATTCAGTTTTGACGTTTTGTTGTAATTTTTGAATTATGTTGTAATTTTTAAATTTTGTTGAATTTTGAAGTTTTTGTGTATGTATTTTGTAAAATATTTTTGAATATTTTGGTAATTCTTAAATTTTTTGTAAATTTTTGAAATATTATTTTTAATTTTTTGATAGTTTTTTGGAATTTTAAATTTTTTGTAGATTTTTAATTTTAAAATATCAAGACTGCGGTGTGGTTAAAGGATTTTGATATAGTTTTTGGCAAAAAAACTTTTATGTGGACATTGTTTTTGGGCAGCGATGTATATCAAACATAAAACTCTTTGTTAAAGTACATACATGTTTATTTTATCTCTGTTTAGAAGTTTATTACAAAACTAACACGAAACATCAATACGTTGCCGGAAAATTATAAAAGATCATAAATTAACATAATTTAGAGAAAAGATGATACAATCAGCAAACTACTCAAAAACCTTTCCGTTTAGATTTTTAAAATATTACAAAATCAAAAATTTATATGTCTTTCAAAATTCCAAAAATATTTTAAAAATTACGATAAAAAAAATTAAGCTTTTTTTCCGAATTCTAAGAATATTCCTAAAATTATTACAAAATCAAAACTTGAATTTTTTTCCAAAATTCTAAAAATATTTCAAAAATTATAACAAAATTGAAAATATAAACTTTTTTCAAAATTGCAAAAATATTCCAAAAATTATAAAAAAATCAAAAATACAAACTTTTTCCAAACTCTAAAAATATTCCAAAAATTATTACAAAATCAAAAATTGAAACTTTTTCCAAAATTCTAAATATATTTCAAAAATTCGAAATTCAAAAAACTTGTTCAAAAATTCTAAAAATATCTGAAAAATTGTAACAAAATCAAAAAAACATGCTTTTTTCAAAATTCCAAAAATTATAACAAAATCAAACACTTAAACTTTTTCAAAACTCTGAAAATATTCCGAAAATTCTTACAAAATCAATAATAAAAACTTATTTAAAAATTCCAAAAATTATAACAAAATCAAAAATTTCCATTTCCAATCATGTTTGATTACATTTTATGTCATACAAATAATTTCATCTTTTTTGAAAAAATTGGGTAAAAATATAAATTAAAATCATTCTTTTGACACACTTGACAATATTTTTTTGACAAATTTGGTTTCACATACCGATCCCGACCATCAATATTTCCCCAAATTCAATGTTCCTACTCGTAATCATTTGAAATGAACTTTTTTAAAGCAAAATATATGCAAATTTCCTTGTTTTGACACACTTGACGAAACACTTCCGGTACAATTTTGACACACATTAGACAGACACACACATAAAAGTGGGGGTAAGAATGTCACTTTTTTCCTTGAGAATCTTTCACTTTTTGTCTCTTTCAGACCGAAGTAATTTCTCAGATCGATGTAATATTTTGAAATTTTTGCACATTTTTAATTTTTAATTTTTTTTGTAAGCTTTAGGATTTTTTTTGGAAAATTTTTGATAAATGCTTGTATATGTTTAATTATTTTTTATTTAATTTTAAGTTTTAAAATTTTGTTGTATTTTTTCTATAATTTGGTATATTTGTAATTTTGGAATATTTTTAATAAAATTTTTTAAATTTCAAAACTGTTTTGTAACTAAAATTTCATTTGTAATTTTTTAATTTGAATTTTTGTAATTTTTTTTGTTTTAAATTTTTAAATTTTGGTGCATATTTCAAATTTTTGGAATTGCTAATTTTTTTGTATTTTTGAAATATTTAATGTTTTGTAAACTTTTAATTTTTAAATATTTTTAATATAAGTTTGTTTTGAGACTTTTTGTTATTTAAAAAAATTTTTTTTATTTTTAAATTTTACCGAAAAAGGTAACTTTTTGAATTTTGGAAATTTTATAATTTTTTGGAATTTTTGAAAAATTATTAATTTTTCGAAATGTGTTAAATTTGTTTGAAATTTGTAAATTTTTATAATTTGTAGTTGTTGAACTTGAAATAATTTTGTAAATTTTTAAATTTTTTTATGTGTGTATTTTTAATTTTTACTTTTCAAATGTCCTTTTTAAGTTTAAGTTTAAATTTGTTGTTGAAAATGTTTAGATTTGAGATGTGTTTTTTGAAATTTAGTTTCTAAATTCAAATTTTTTTTTGTTTTTAGGTATTTTTTTTTAAATTACTTTAAATTGACTTCGTTTGATGTTTTATTTTTGAAATTTTTAGAATTTTGTTTTTGTCTCTAGCTCTAGTGTTTTGTCAAATTGTCTTTTATTATTTTGTGTTTTCAATTCCTTGCATTCGACACATCTTCAGTCATCATGGCTCCTGATCCTAATCCTCTAGCCCTTCTAAGCGAATTGTGTAATTCGTGCGCTCAATAGATGAACGATCTGAACATGACCAAACTGGTGTCCTGTGGTCGTGTCTTTTATTTTCAAATCTTGCTTTGTCCATTTGAAATCTGTTTTGAAATTTTGATATTTCGTTTTGATTTTGAAAATGTTTGTATTTTGTTTTTAATTTTTTTTAGATTTATTATTTTTAAGGTCTTTCCGACGTATTCCTAACGTGACTTACGATCCCGCGTATCTTTTGGATGGAAATGCATGACTGCTGCGAAAGGGTCATGAGTGGTGATATGACGCGGCGCGGCTCTTATTGACCCCTGATGGCTTACCATCTAGGTCATCCTACCATGGTTATTTCACCACGCTCGTTCACGGGCTCTCAATGAAGTTGCCATGGTATTCGAAAATATTTATTGGTTAGAGTGTAACATGTTCGAGGGTACGAAGCGCGGGAGCTGGTGGATGAGAACAGGGATAAGGATGGCCTGTTGTTCGGGCCACTATGACTGACGTTCCATATACACCTACACCAACCTCTTATTCTCAACAGGAGAATGTTGGCCTTTGGCTTTCTGAGCCATAGCTAGCCTCTGTCTTCTGGTCATCCGTCGACTTCCTCGAAACAACCTTCTAACACCCTCTTTGTTTATTATATGTTGTTTGTTAAATTATTTTTTTCGCTTTCGATTTTATATTTTTTTGTAATTAGTTCGATTATTGTGTTGTCGTCTATCCCAATGGCTTTCTCGTTTTCTTCTCATGTTTTTACATTTTTTTTATTTAAGTAATGTTGTTTTGTCGGGCCCTACGAGCTCAGTCGGTAGAGCCTGAGAGTCTATCGCAGGTTTTGGGTTCGACCCCGGTTCCCATTTTTCTTCTCCTTTTGTATGATTCTCAGGACAAATATAGTTAGCCAGACTTCCTCCTTTTGTTGTGTTCTGTAATGAGCAAGATATTCGGTGTCAGTCGTACTTCCATTTCTCGCTCTCATTACCTATAGTATTATACTATAGAGCTTTTCTAAAATTAATGTATAATATGGGTTAAAAATATTATACATTCATTTTCGAATAGCTTGTGTGTAAAAACACAATTTAATATGTGTGCTTGTGTGTAAAAACACAATTTAAAATATTTCTTACGATTAAATCTGAGACTCATAGGAAGCACGTATCAAATTCATTTATTTTTCATACATTTTTGTACTAACTTAATACAAAATATTTATGTTGACCATTTACTTTTCGGCTCGTGCCATGGGAATTTGTTTTTATTTGTTTTTTTTTTTGGATGAAATCAATGGGTATAGTGATTCAGCCGGAGAATTTTCAAAAGTTGAGTTGGTTTAGTTTTTTTTTTGGGAGTTGGTTGGAAAAACTGGTGTCAAATAGACATGAAAATTTGTGCAGGAACTTGAATATTTGTTTTATTATTTTAAAGTTATTATAGAATCAGTTTAAGTTCTTTCAAAAAATATCAGAAGTTAATCATAAATTGTTACACATATAAACCAGTTTGTGAAAAATTGTTTTGTTAATAAAATATCCAGTGTAAAATTGTTTTTGCTTTGTATTTCGATTTCCATGAATGTTGGAAGCGATTGGAAATAAAAGAAATAATGAAGTGACTGATAGCACATTTGGCGTGCATTGTCAAAACTTTGCTAACATCGTTATAAACCACCATAGGGAGTCAAATAAAGTTTTGGTGTCTGAGTTTTATTGTGTATCCACGTGGAGTGGATTATTTATCTCTTTAGCAATCTTATCAAACGTCCAAGCATCCAATAGAGGTATACTAGATAGTCGATATAAAAGCTGACATAGAAAATATTATTATTAAGGCTCATAAGATATTATAGAAAGAAAAGGAACCAAAGTGAAGGAATATGAATTGTTAGGGTAAATAATTAGGGGATAGTTGTGATATGGGGCTAATCACACTTGAGAACCTGGGTGGTGATGTAGGCATGCGGTGAGATTGATTTTTTTTGTTGGTTTTTAATTTTCTTGTGTGTAGATGTCGGTGACTAGAATTCACGCCGGTTAGCAGCGGGTGAAGGTAAGTGTTGCGTGCACGACCAACTGGTAAACCTTCACGGTCTATCAGACCTCACACTACACAATATAAAACTGTGCAGTGTATAATTAAATAATTTCTATGTTACATATGTCATGTTACATTTACCTCTTAGTTTTTACAAATGACAAGCCGCTCGACTGACTGTTTGTGTTTGGTAGTCCTTACTTTAAAGTTCGTAATGAATATAGTTGTTAGCATTAGACATATCGCAATATTTTTAGTTCAAAATTTACTCATCGTAATTGTTATAAAAATTCTGTTTAATTTGTTCAGAAATATGCGAGTGAATAAAACGTTGACAAGCACCATATTCAAAATTATTATACAAAAACTGTGCGGCGAAAAAATTCTAAAACCAATTTTTAAGAAACTTGTAATTAGCGCCTTCTCATATTTTTACGTTTTTCTATCTTCATATTGGCTTAACTCTCAATTCGATAAATGTTATACCCAAATTCGATTCTGAATTCAATAACTGATTAATAAACAAAACTACCAGGTTTCATTAAGTATTCAACATGGTTGATCGGTGAATTTTTTATTTAAAATACAGCATCCAAAAATACAACGCAAAATATGCATATTCAATTGCACTTAAAACTTTTATTTACAATTACAATTCGCCTTACTTTTATTTATACTATATAATATTCGTTGCGCGTTGCGTTTATAATTAATTCTCTCTCGTTTACACTATCGCATTCCCGCTTAAATTGTCAAACAAATGGCGTTCAGATGTAAACTGTTTTTTGTTCTACAAAAAGAATTCCTTAAATACTTGGAATTTTTTTTTGTTTGTTTTAAATGGATATCAAAACAATAAATCTTAGCAAATAATAAAATATGACATCGACCAATAATTCATGATAGAATTGAAAAAATAAAAATAGAATGAGAGACAAAAAGCAATTATTTTTATAAATTTCCAGCAACAAAACTAAAAAAGGATTACCAATAATCCCTCTGGTGACATTTTTCTTAATCGTGTGACACACTTTCCTCCTCAATGGTTAAAGTCCAAATATAAAGTTATATGAAAGCTGTTTTTTTTTCGAGCAAGCAAGAGCGTTTCATCATCAAGAAATATACCATATCTAAAATTGAAGATGCTACCGTTGACTGAATAGAGTTCATCCGTCAGCACATAAGGTTGTAGCACCCGTGGACGCAAAACTAATAAACAATTTTCAAATCAACTATAATTAATCTCTCCATACTCATAGTCAAATTTGGAGATTGGCTATATAATCAATTGCTGCTATATCCATTTAATACAACACAAATGGGTACATTAGTTTTATTTTTTGTGAGTAATCTGATACCCATCAAGTGCAAAATAATAAAATAAAAATACGATGAAAAAATTGTGTAATCGACATAGTTAACTAATTCCGACTGAAAAGAGGTCCTTGGTAGAAGTAGAATTTCTAATGTTTGTCCGTTCAAATTCTCCATAAAACAAATTTTTCCTAAAAGGCTTTTAAGAGAAAACTACCTATGATATGTTGAACAAATTCACATGAGCTTAATTACAAACAAAAACCACAAACAAAAGTGGTATAAGATTTTGAACAAAATCGATTAATAACATTAACCTTTTCATAAAATAAATGTCTTCTAACATAAAATAATTAAACATAATAAGTAAATATAGCCTTGAAATTTTCATAAAGAAGGTTATGATTAGTAACAATTAATAAGTTTGGTTGTGGTTTAAAACTTTTATATAACAATTTTAAATGATATATGACAGTTCACAGGATTTTCTATTGAATGACACAAAAAAATCTTTAAATGTTGTTTTTGTTTCTAAATAACAATTTAACAAGAAACAATATTTATTATAACAATAAAATTGCACTTTATAGTATAACATCTTTAAATCTCTAAACTATATAAGACTATTGTTGCAATATGAAAATATTTTCTTCATCGCCCAACCGCATCTTACAGCCTTGACAAATTTATTGTTCATGAGTTGTTAATTGTATTACAAATTACAATATTACATAATTAACACGAATGACAGACTATAATTTTGAATCGTATTTAAGTATAATTTTTGTTTTGATTGATTACTGGAACAATTATTAAAAACCACATACATTTTTAAAAAAAAAAATTTTTTATGGATTAGCTAATAAATAGTTTTAACGGATGTTCATGGAAATTGGAATTCTTTTACAACGAAAAATGAACGATAAATGTTCATATGTGGTATGAATTTACCATATATCATCAAAGTGACCTATATGCAAATTAATTCATCTCTGTTCTACCGATAATCGTTGATATAAATTGTATATATTCGAATATGAAACAAAAAAATAATAAAGTATTACAATAGTTTTAATAAATCTATAAAGAAGTAAATTCATCTCCAATTATATAATAAACTTTTAAAAAGTTTAATACGTTGAAGAAAAGAAAAGAAAAATAACAACGATGACACCGTGAGACATCTTTAGTTTTTTGCGCAATCGTTTTAATTGAAAGCAAAAGTAAGTAAAACTTAAATGAGTTAAAATGTTTGTAAAAAAAATTCAATTATTTTGTAATAAAATTGTTTTGTGTTTTGCATTTGTAATTAAATTGTTTCTATTAGTTATAGCGGTAACGGGGTGTTAAATGAGGAAGTTAGTTAAATTGGCGAGTTAATTGATGATGATATACTTTGAAAATTGAAAATATGAGGGTGACTTTCGAATTTTTCACAGGTGACTTAGTTTATGGTGTCAAAGAATTTGAAAATTGCCCAATGGAATGGAACACTTAAATCGGACATACGCACACAAAATGGCCACACATTTACACTATTAATTTCAGACATCAAAAGTGAATACAATAATATTGTATGAAGATCCACAGAAATGGTTTTGAATGAGCATAAGGACCTTCATTATAATCATGTTTATAGATTTTTTTATTAAAAAGGGTTGTGTAATAGTCATTACACTATGTGTTACAACCACACATAAAAACCTTTTAAGACCTAAATCCCACAACAGCATACGTTTTTAAGCGTTGAAGGACGCAAACTTTCTTTAAAGAATGGATAACTAAACAATAAATAGGATGGAGGAAACAAAATTAAATAAAAGATTTTCTGGAACAAAACTAAAATGGGGTTGCCAATCTTCTTAACAATCTACTTTATATTTTCTGTAATTTGTTTCTTTGCCAAAAATTTTAAGTCGTTCAATACTGTGAATAAGCGCTGAATCGCCAAACAATTGCTGACTTGCTTAGGCTGCTAATTTGGGATATATTTAAAATAACCGGATATCGAAAACACAAGGCTGTTTATGCGTGCTGGATGTTTTACATATAGCCATTTGCAACGATCGGCCCTATTTCAATTCCTGCTCTAAATTAAATATCAAAATCATCAAAAAAAACAACACTATTAATAGTAGATTCTTGTATGAGCTTAGAATGAAGGCAATTCTTCACGAGGATGAAGTTTCCCGAAACGAGCGTAGCGAGTGGAGGGAATCATCCGAGTGAAGAATTGCCATCTTCCTAAGCGAATACAAGATATTGAAATAAAAACATCAAAGATAGCGAAAAACAAAATAAGTTTGTTGTTTAATTTGTTAGGGGAATATTTAGTAAACTATAGAGCTGTTAAAGAATTTTAATCAAATTCACTAGTTGTGGAATGAATACAATTATAATGGAAGACATACGCATGGAAAGCATATATTCTTTAGTAGTCGTGGATAAAACAACTTATTATTCTACTTAAATTTTTACTCCGAATCATAATAAAAAAATAAAAGTTAAAAACATCCAAAGAAACTCGGTAAATCAATTTATTATTTTATTTTTTAAATACCTAATCTCGGAAAATGAAATTTGCATTATTTCGGGATATCCCATAACTCGAAATTGAGATTTTCTCAGGAAATACCCAACTCTAGAAGAGAGGACCGAATGTTAATTTTCAAAAAATAATAGTTTGCCAGTGAAAATTAAAATCAAAGAAAACTTAATAAAATTTAATTGCCAAATGAATTCCAACTTGTAAATTTTCTTGTATAAATTATATGATTTGGATATACCATCTCGAATAAAAATATTAATTTTAATTAAAGGATATGCACAATTAAATTGTCCAACCCTAAGCATTGTCATCTGCAATAGAAATTAAAATTAAATTAAATATGTATCACTGAAGAAATAAATTCGCAAGAAACATTATTTCATTTTCTTCCGGTTGTATTATGAAAAAAAAAATTGAAATTAGTTTCCCTCCATTATTACAACATTTGTCTTATAAAGACAATTTTGTTGTTTTATATAAGATTTGTTGTTAATAATATAGTGTGGGATATCTTTCTCATCAAAACGAATAAAGAATAGAAAAAAAAATAGAAATCCGTCTTGTTGAACTATCAACCTTTCGGATTCGAAAGCGAAAAATTGAAACAATTGTTGCCCTTCTGAAGCTACAGATTTTGTTTTCATATAAATCAATAACAATAAATTTATTTTGTTGTAATTGTCGGATATAATTTATGTTTCATGTAATTTATTATTTATCTGATTTATTTAAGGTTAATAAGTTTGTTATAAACACTTACACTTTGATTAGAGAAAATGATATTATATTATATTTCATTTTGTGTTGGGTACTTCATCAATTCGCGAAAGTGTTGATTCTATATGTCGAGGAGTATTAACGCATATCGTCGGCTACAAAGCATTTACGTGTATCTACATTTTTGAAAAATGGAAAGGAAGCTCACAAAACGATTTATTGCGCTTCTAAACAAGCTTGAAAATAAAATTTGTTTATCAATAAATAAAAAAAAACAATTTTTTTTAATTATTGATAGTAACTTTTTTTTAAAAAGCTTGTTTAGAGTCGCAATAAATCGTTTTGTGAGCTTATTGTTTTTCTTTTAAATTGTAGTTACACGTAAATGCTCTGTAGCCGGCGATATATGCTTTATATTTAGGAAGAACAAATACAAAGATTAAGTTAATATTTAATACTAAATATAGTTGATAAACAAAATAATGTCGCTCGTACAAGGAGAAAATTATATCGTTATAAAAACATTTCATAAATCTGGGATGAATTTACTCAAATTCATAACATTAACAATAATCTTAAATTGACTTCATCGAGAAGATGTTTAAGATTATTTTAATATTCAATAAAACAGTTTAATGTTATTAGCATTAAACGTTTTCATTTTTTGTTTACAGAAATTGTTTGCATGAAATATGTCACGAATTTCAATAACCAAAAACGATCTCTATAAAAACCATTTAAATTAAAATCATTTTTTCTTTACTGTAGTTTTATTGTTAAATTTGATATTTTTAAAATATTTAAAAAAACAGCATAAAATTTTATGGGAAAATTGAAGATGAATTATGCACACTCACAGTTCAAATATATTAAAAGTTCAAAAAATATTGAATATAAAAAAATAAACAATAGGTTGTCAATAATTCAGCTAGTAGCATATTCCTTGATCATGTGACAGACTGCCAATGATTAAATCGCAGAAATAGAGTTATATGAAGGCTCGTTTCTTATAAATATTCCATAACGAAGATTAAGGGTGCTAGCGTCTACTGAATAGAGTTAATCCGTCAGCAACCCTAAGGTAACAGCTTGGCTGGTGATATTTCACTGATATTGCTAGTGGTATGTTATATCTCACGTTAAATTATATCTAATCCGGTTGATTACATCGCAGCCTCAATTTTCTCCTCTGATTTTCAGCAACTTTACATGGACCATAAATTGTTCGTATGACCTTCCTCTCGAATGTTGATAAAATTCTACACTGAAAAAAATATGTTAGTGTATTCTACAAAAAGGATTTTGTTGATTTGGTTTTGTAACATCAACTGAAGTTAAGTAAAGTAGACAAAGCTGTTGTCAAACTTTGACAAGCATTTTGTCAATTTTACAAAACATTTTCAAAAGAATAAACAAACAAAAATTTGATAGAAACTACAAACTTTTTGTTATCGGTACTAATATTGTTAATAAATTTTACTGTAAGCCTATGTGGTTAAATTTATAAGTGTTTTGTCATCGGTTCACACAGACAGCGTAGAAATGACAAACATTTTGACAGTGGTACTAAAATTGATGGTTGATTAAACCTAAAAAGGTTTTGTAGATTCTAAAAATAATTAGTTACTGGTACAAGCATTTAATGAAGAATTTAAAATATTTTTAATCCTAGGTACAAGTTTTTTTATTGATTTAAGCAAACTTTGTTCAAATATGGTAAATATTTTGTTGCACATACAAACAAGAAAGATAGAATTCATCAAGAAATGATGGCATGTACAAAATAATTTGTCTAAAAATTTATTTAAGCATACATATGGTTTTAATAATTCTTTTATTTTTAGTTTATTCTGCTAAAGACACAATATTTTTAATGTTGTGATTTGTGATTTATGTTAAAATTATAATTTCAATTAAAGTGAAATAATTTGCAAACGTGAAATGAAAATATTCCATGTTTTTAATTTGGAATTTCCATCTGAGTGGCAATTCTTACAACAATATTTTTATAAATTGAAATGTGTTTCGGATAATATTTTTATTCTGAATAAAGTGCTAATTTTCGTAGTTTAGTTAATATAAATTATTAACTGTGGAAATTGAGGACGGTGGAAGGGTATTGGTTTTCAAAATTATTTTAGAAATATGAATAAATTTATAAAAAATTTGGAATAAAGAATAAAATAATTAGAATTTAAATGGAATATATTAAGAAAAAACTAAGAATTGAATATGCTTTGTAATTTAATTATATATTATGGATATATTTTTACTTTTAAATAAACAAAATGACTTAAATTAAACGAAATAATTTTCCTTTTTTTTTCTTTTGCGTATTAGTCTTAGGACCACAAAAACTAATATTGAATTTTATGAGATAAATTCTACGATCCACAAAACACTTATATTGAAACAGCTAAATCAATGCTAGTTGTGACAAAATATTTCTCTTGTTTTACCAAATTTCTGGTACTATGAACCGAAAATCTTGTAACACTGGTAAAACAAATCGGTAGATCTGATAAAACTATTGGCAAATGTATTGTATTACAAAACATACTAGGTTGACAACGGCTTTGTAAATTGGATCAAATACTTAGTAGACCTATAACAAATATTGATCAAATAGAACGACAATATGTGTATCAATTGTACAACTTTCTTTATACTTTGACAAAAAGGTTTTGTTTAACTGACTAACTAATCCAACACGTATAACAAAATGGTTTTTCAAACTGACATTAAATTTGGTATAGTCGAACAAACAGATTTGCCAGTTTTATAAAAATGATTTAATTAATTTTACCATTTTATGGTTGAGCTACTATTGACAATTGTTTAGTCAAATATACCACTTTTTTTGTACATATTACTTTAAATTTTTTTCAGTGTACAATCGGAGAAAGTCAGTGTCCAGCTTTCACTTTTAAATGTAAGCACAGGTCGGATTAATGCTTTGTAAAGTGTGAGTTTGCACGACCGCGAAAGCAGAAGTTTTGAGCATGCGTTGAAAACTCTGTATGCGGCAGAGACACAGGGTTTGATATCTACCTGCATGTCATTTGACGATGTTATTACCGACTCAAAATATTTTAAGTTTTCCACGCGTTCCACTTCATAGTCGCCAGTATCCAGATTTCCGAGAGGTATGTTCTTAGATGTTGCTAACACTTTAGTTTTGCCGGTGTCGATGCATAATCCAAGTGGTTTAGCATTTCTTTCAAGCTGAGAGAGGCTATCCTTAATATCACTTGGTCTACGTCCGAGAAGCGCAATATCATCTGCATAGCCAAGAACATGACTAGATTTGTTATATATGCAGTTTTGTGTCTCAATTCGGTTTTTTCTTATCGCGTACTCAAGCGCCAAATTAAATAGTACGGACGCGAGTGCATAACCTTGTCGAACACCTGATGTTATATCGAAAGGATCAGAAACCAACCCTTCGATTGTTATTCTACAATTTGATCCCGATGCTGTGAGCTTGCACAGAGAAACAAGTTTCTCTGGGATACCAAGACATATCAGTGCGGACCAAAGGTTGTCGCGAATGATGCTATCATATGCTTGCTTGAAATCAATGTAGAGCTGGTGAATGCTGATGTTGTACTCCCAACATTTTTCCAGAATCATCCTTATTGTAAAACATTGATCTGTGATTGAGCGGTTGGGACGAAAACCACACTGATAATCATTGATGATAGATTCGTGGACGGGATGAGTCGAGCAAGTACGACATTAGCCAATATTTTATATGCAGTGTTCAACAGTGCGATGCCACGATAATTCGCCCTCTTTAGACGGTCACCTTTCTTATGTAGCGGAACAATGAGAGCTGTTTTCCATTCAACAGGTAGTTCTTCTTGGTCCCAGATTGCATGAGTCAGATCGTATATACGTGAGACCAAAGCTGCTCCTCCATTCTTCAACAGTTCTGCGGGAATTCCATCGATATTTGGTGATTTGCCATTTTTCAAGTTTTTAATAGCAGCTTCTCCTTCTTCTATTGCTGAGTAAGGGACGAAAGTCTTCTTAGTTGATGAAGCAATTGCTCGAATAGGTGGGATCGCCACACTACGAATAGGTGGGATCGCCACAAAAGTGGGATCGCCACACTACCAGCACATCACGTTCACTTGTTGTAAGTTCATTATTTCCATTTTTGATGGCTGTTTTCGAATTTCCATTGGCCGCATGTTGGTTGATGTTTTTGATGCAGCTCTTCATGTGTTCGCGTTTTTTTTTACGTAGAAGTTTTGTTGAGGCTTTCATGGCGCATACATAATCATCTTGGGAGCTTCGGGTGTTCCTTGTTAACAATTTTTCTCGCAGGTTTTGTTTATGTTCAACGGTTTGGCGGCACTCGTCGTCAAACCATTCATTGTGTGATTTCGGTGGTCGTTTTCCGATTGTAGTTTGTGCTGCTGCTGTAATGGCTAATTGAAGCGTTTGCCATTCTTCTTGTATTTTTAATGGCATCTCAGAAGAGATATCATGCTCTTCTATGTTTTGTGCTATTACTTCCTGATATCTAATCAGCGTTTCCGGATGTTTACATGCATCGACATTCTAGCACACGGCCTTTTTTGCTTGTCTATTAAATGTAGATGATATAATTTGCACTTGTACTTAAAGATGACAAGCATATGATCGGTGTCCATATCAGCACCTCTGTATAATCGAACGTCAGTTACACTTCTAGAGTGTCTCTTAGAGATCATTGACGTGATCGATTTGATTTTCCGTTCTTCCGTCATTTGATTTCCACGTTGCCTTGTGAATTCTCTTGTGAGGGAAGAAACTGCTAGAAATTACTAGAATATACATCATATCCAGCTCGGCTGCGGAAACCGTTATTGTTGCTGGTATGATGCAAGCTGTTAGGGCAGATATGTATTTTAAGTTCTGCAATCCTACTTTGAGCATTAAAGTCACCTACCAAGATTTTTATATAATGCCGCGGGATGTTATTGATGACTTCTTCCAGTTCTAGGAAGAGCAGGTCTTTAATATCATCTGCTTTGTCTTCAGGAGGTGCATGAACAATGAACATTGACGATCGTTACATTAAATTTTTGCGTGTGGATTCTCAGTGTGTATAACTGCATATTAATTGGGCAGAAGTCGATAACATGCTGACTTACGCGACGGTGTATGAGAAAGCCAACTCTAAATTTTCCTACGTTTTGATGACCGCAATAATAAAGAGTCTATCCTTTCGCTGCTTCACGGATTCCACTGCGTGGCAATCTTAGTTCTTGTAATGCCACTATATCCAGTGTGTAGCGACTTGTTGAGTGGGTTTTAGGAGATCTCTTGGTCTTCTAAGGCTTAGAACGTTCCAGGTTCCCATTTTTAAATCATAGTCAGGTTACAGTTTCCGAGGTCATTCTGTTAATAAGTCCGAGATATTCCGATTTCCGAAGCCAGTGTACAGAGTTCATAGCAAATTAATTTTTTACGGAAATGGGGGGTTAGCCCTTCGCCTAACCCAAATTTTCGTGAATGGGTTCGTTCTGCATCTTAAGGTCACCAGAAACAACATTTTCACATATAGCGAGCCGCTTGATCTAAGACAGACGCCCCTAACATGGAGAACAGACGCTTTTTACATATCTATATAGCGAGCCACTTGATCCAAGACAGACGCTCGCTCCAAGCCACCCCTAACATGAAGAACAGACGCTTGAGTTGCATTGGTTTTATGACACCAATTTTTTTTTAATTTTGACGATTTTTTGAGAAAAAAGGGGAAAAATGTCATAGGTATGGTTTTTTGAGTTTTTTGTTCGGTTATTTTGTTTTTTTCAATTTATTTGTTTCACAATTCAAAATCAGTTACATATCTATATATAAATACGTAAGCACTATTTTTATGGTACAATTTAAAATAATTTGCTCCAACAAAAGTGTACACCACTTTTGTGTATGTATCTCATTGAAATGTGCCGAAAAATAACAAATCACAATTCAAAATCAATTATCTATCTTCTATCTTCTATATAAATAAAAATATAAATGTTCGTTTGTTCAAAATAGGTAATCTCCGAAAGTACTTGGTCGATTCTTTTGAAATTTGAACACAATGATGCACTCGAATACAGGAAGGTTGTATGTATTTTATTTTTAGCCGGTTATGTTCCGTACAGGAATGTAGACTGTAAACAAGTGCAAGTATCCCTCAACTGTATTAATCTATATTCACTCCATTTTATGGTTGAGTCTTACTTGCAGACTTCATTTAATCGATTAGTTTTGTTTGCGATCACCATATATTGATTTTAGTGTTTTTTGTTTTTTTCTTGTGTTTTTATATTTGATTGATTTTAGTGTTTATCATGGGGTATGTTCGTTACTACGGGCGGGCATACTTATCCATTATCTTTACATGCAATGTAATACACATTTTCTGCAGTGGATGTCAAACTCTGAATTTATTTAAGAACCTCTCACACTGGGATGTATGCATTAATGAAACGTGCAGCACGCCTCCTTCAAGCCAAATCTGGCCTTTGTTTGAAATAATACTGTCTGCTTACTCTCCTTAATCTACAACAAAAGTATTGGACAAAATATAAATTGCACATGGTTCCCAGATCCATGACGAATATTTATTTTTATCCTAAATTCTACGCTCGGTTTGTTTCTCAGGTTTTATACTAAATATTTTTATACTTTTAATCAATATTTCAATGGAAAATGAATCTCCACTCTAGATTAGAACTCTTTAAATACGATTTAAAAATAATATGACTGTTTGAAAATAAATAAATATGTATTACATATTTTAAATAATAAATGTATAAACATCACGCAATAAAAGATTTATAACTATCTAGGTAAACAAATTTTTAAATTTAATTTTGATCTTTTAACTCTAATAAAAGGTTTATTTACAGTTTTTTTAGAAACCATATTACAACACATATATTTAAAAACATAGCAGTAACATGGAAGTTTCAAATAATTAATTACATTTATTTACAATTTAATGTAAAAATTTTGTGTAAAACAATGTATTGGACTATTCAAAAAATGATTAAAATCAAACCATTTAAATTGTACCAAATTTATTAAAATCGACCTTAAGGTTTCGATCACTAAGTGATCATTCTCAAGACAGTTCTTTTAACACTGTGTTAAGACATCCAATTTTGTACAAATGAAAAACTAAAAAACAATCATAAAAACCTAATTTTTTTGGAATGGAAATTTAATTAAATTTAATGATAGTGACGTCTTTTTCAATATTCGCGAGAGGAACGTGCGCATTAGTTTGGATTAATCGTTTTTTTATATAAACAAAGCGAAAATGTTTTTGTTGATTTTTTTATAAAATACAATTTTACAGGTATTTATAAAATTCAATCAAAAAAATTGATTTCAGAGCTCAATACAATCAATTAAATGTTTTTATTGTGTTTCGAAAAATTCCTGCAACAGAATAAAATTAACAGCTGTTTGTTTTATTCTATTAAAGTATCTTTTTTAACTTCCCGATAAGGTAAGTTATTGTTTTAGGGTTTTTCGAAATCGGAATTTTATGATTCTGTCTAGGCTATTTTTAGCTGGAAGTTGGCATGTGTATATATACGCGTATGTGTCGTCGTTTGTGGACAAAAATTTGTCCAACGCTTTCTGAACAACGGATGACCCGATTTCAACGAAAATTGTCAAAATCGATGTATCTTGGTGTAATTTAGAGGCCAGTCCTTTCTACGAAATTTGGCTTATTTATTTTATAGAATTTTCCAAAAAGCTTAAATTCATCTCTTAGAAACACCATGCGAATAAATATCATGGTCATTGAACTACTATTTTGTTTGCCACCATGTCAGCCAATTTGAATGAAATTGTATATAAACAATTGCTATAATATTATTTAAGGAGGGATTAGGGAGGATTTAAGAGTTTAAGAACAAGCCTTGACAATGAAAGCTTAGCTTTCGAAATCGATTGGCAAATAAAATTATTATATAGATATCAAAAATTAGTGTGTTTTTTCTCAAATATAATATAATTTCAATATTATTTTGGTGATATCTAGTGCTCAAAAAACAATATTAGTTATTAATAATTTTATTGTTTAATTTTTTTAAGAAAATGTGAAAAAACTAAGTATTATTTTTGTTACGCAAACGCATGAGATCTTTTTGAAACTTTGGTATGAAAATGGTATGAATGAATTGTTTTCAAATTTTTACAAAGCGTTCAGACAATAGTGAATAGATCAGGTGAACAACTTGAAACTTCAATAACACTCAGTTCTGACATTCAATTTTGTTATAACTTAGAGCATTTGTAATGCTTGTAGTAATTTTGTTCCTTTCGGTTAAATAGCTTTTTTCATTATTTTAATGAAATCACAACAACAGCCTACTGTTATGAAGTGTCTTTGACGAATTTTTGGTCAAGCGTTTCAGTTATCATGAGAACAAACTAAGTAGCTTTTGGGGTATTTTGTACAAAACGTTGTCTAACCAATGTTGATTTTTTATCTGACCGATATGCTATTTTTAATATCGACATCCCCTGAAGGTGTCAAGGCAACTTATTTAATTTTGCAGTCTGTAGGTGTGTATGTATTGTGAATACTCCTATATAAATCTAAGTTATTACAATTGAACTGATGTATCATATAATAAATCAATCTTAATTATGCGTATTTTTGGCTTTACATCATCCAATTGAGCAAATATTCACTTTTTGATGAATACATAGTTTTTTTAAATATATTTTATGCAATTTTTTCTTTTTATTTTGATTTATGTTCTATAATAGTTATATATGTATTATGTACCACGGGTGTAAAGTTATAAATATCAGCCCGAGTGAGAATTTGTTGTCCGAGACGTTAGTCGAGGGTAACAACTCGCTAGGGCTGAAATTAATTTTACACCTGTTGTACATACAAGATTTTTTACACTTCCTATAATTTATTAATTTTATGAGAAAAATTTGTTACCGTTTTACAAGAGCAAATTTTTTATGAATATTTTTAAAACAGACAAATCAAGTTGGCGATGTATTTGAATTTTAAGTATAAAAATTTTGTTTGTCACAGTTTATTTGTTTTTTGGTTTAATAAAAATAAAGGTTTAATTAGTTGTTGAAAGGTTTATTTAAAATAATAATGATTGAAAACATGGAAGACACAGACGAAGAACCAAATTGTACCCCTCCCTTTATAAAAGAAGCAGCAAATAAGGTATGATTGAACTTACTTCCCGAAAAATCTAAGAAAATATATAAAAGAACTTATTGTAATTTAATGGTGTATTGACAATAAAGCAAAAATTTACACAGAAAATGCTCTTTTGGCATATTTTAGATGAATTTCTTCGAAAAGAAAAGTTTTTGCTCTTTGGTCCCATTATTCAATGTTGGAAGCTACAATAAGAGTCATAAAATATATCGATATTAGTAAATATTTCAAGGTAATTGCGTTTCTGAAGAGGTAAGCAGAAGGATACAAACCGAAAAAATCAAAGATGCTTTGTCGGGAAGATATATACAAGTTTCTAATTGACTCTCCTGATGATGTATATTTATTTGTTAAGATGAGTGCTGAGTTAAACTAATTGAAGTATTTATTTATAAACATGATTTAAAAAATATAGGTTGTATTGATTTTTGGAGTTGCTGGAGCATGTCGAAGAGATGAAATGCTTAAATTAACCATTAATGATGTAAGGGATTCGTCAATATTAGTGACCTTACGAGATACCAAATCAAAAGTAGATAGGGTATTCACAATTAATAGCCATGAGGAAACTCCAATAAGTTTTCTTGAAATAGGCAGAAAATAGTTTACTCTTCATATTGCTGTAAATACATCCAGTCAAAAACATTATCGGTTTTTCATAACGTATAGGAACAACAAATATTTTTGTCAACCTGTTGAAAAAAGCACCACAAAAAATTGTAACGTTTGTTAACCTGCCTACTCCATCGGAATATACCGGACATTGTTTTCGACGATCTTCTGCATCTTTACTTGCTGATGCAGGTGCATCCATTAGTGTGCTTAAAAGACATGGTGGTTGAAAATCCACAACAGTGACAAAAGGATACGTGGAGAGTTTATTAAATAATAAGAAGAGAGTAGCTGAACAAAAACTATGCGTTGAACCACAAATTAAAAAACCGTCAACTGCGTCAACGCGCTATGTTTCATGGACAATGCAATTTAATCATACTGTTTAACTTTAACACCTCAACCCTAACACCTCAGAATGCATGTTGTGAAACCTAGGTCTTAAAAGGTGTTGTTGTGACACATACTGTAATTCCTATTACTCAACACTTTTTATTAAAAAAAAGTGAGAAGTTTGTCTTCAAACAGAAAATGTTTACTTATTTAATACTTTTTCTACACAAAAGAATAATCAATTAGCATAGGTGGACAAAATGTGTAAGATGAATAATTAATATGTCATTTATTATATAGTGCATGATTTAATTTAAAAGGAAAATATAGAAGCAAAAATTAGAATCCAAACTAGACAAATGTTTTCGGCTCAGCACTATTTAAAAACTAAAAGTATCACATGCATAAAAATGAATCTCACTCAGAAACTGTCAGTTTTGAAATAAACCTCATAATCTGTTGATTGTTGAAATATTGCATCACGTTCCTATATAACTGAAAGACTTACTCTTCGTTTTACTTCCAAGTCCGAATGTTGACCTATAATTAAAGTGTCCACAACATTTAAAGTTAACTTACTGCACAGTAAGATTCATCGAATTTTTTTCTATTTATTGACTGTCTTCCGTTTAACAATTTATGACTTATTGTTAGATTTCTCTCTATAAAAACAATAATTACTAAATCATCTTATTTTATTTCCAAAACAATAAAAATCTAAACAAAGATTTGTATATGCAATCAGAAATAGTTTAAAAAATAAATAAAAATGATAATATTAAAATAAATTTAACATAAAACATGAAATTGCAAATACGGAAAGATTTTATACTTTTTCTTCATGCTGTTACATAAATGTCACAAATAAATCAAAATGTTAATGTTATTAAATAAAGAACAACAAAGAATATACAAAAGAAGTAAAAGAAGATGTATAAATAAGAAGATTCACGTATTTATCATTTTTGCTCTATTTTAAAACAGAAAATAAGATTTACAAAAAGTTATAAGAAAGTGAAATGTACAAAAAATCTTATTCAATTTAATCGCATCAAATAAGATTTTAATTGATAGAATAAAATAATGTACGACTATTATGAAATTTTGTAATTTAACCTTGGCGGTAATATATGTTGTACTCACAATTGTATTATATTCTTGCTTTCAATTTAGGTTTAATTTTAATTAGCAGAATATATCATTACTTTGTACAATAGCCATACAATTTCCTTGGTTTAGAAACAAATTACTTTTTCTTTTCAGTGGATTCGGCTTTACTTTTGTGTCCATTTATCTATGATTAATTTGTAATAATTCTTTTCATTAAATTTGTGACTCTTTATGTCAGGGCAAATATTTGTGTAGACGGAGCTAGAGATCCAATGTCGGAATTAAAGTCAAAATTTCGGTGTTTGTCTGTTTCTTTGACATTTTGAACTAGCTAATGTAATTTCGAAAAAATATTAAATGACATA
Source organism: Diogma glabrata (assembly GCA_963693315.1). Taxonomy (NCBI): domain Eukaryota; kingdom Metazoa; phylum Arthropoda; class Insecta; order Diptera; family Cylindrotomidae; genus Diogma; species Diogma glabrata. The sequence goes on along the minus strand of OY856187.1, from coordinate 372,773,751 downwards.
CGGAACACAAACAACATACAAAATAACATTAATATTTCAAACAGAAGGTGATATAGTGCAAAGCGATAAAGTAGGCGATAAATAGGAATTTGTTTAATAAAAGTGCTAACCTATTTAAATATTGAGTATATTTTATTTAAATTGTCTACATTCAATCATTTGAGTTGTTGGAGCTCTAAAAGGATTATTTTAGCTGTGGCAATATTTTTGATGTACTAATTAACGGTTACTGAGAATCAATAAAGTCATTAAAAACATATTAAAACCAAATGGTGCAACTATAGCTTTGGTGGTGGAATGAGGAGTTTATTGAGGAGGTACGAGTATAAAATTAGGTAAATTCCGCTAATTCAAACACCATGAGACCGAAAGGATTTTGATGGTGATCTATGTTTTAACATTTATAAATTGTCACCACACTGAAAAAAACATGTCCTATTTCCAATCGAAATGCAATTGTCTCAACTTCACCGTGCGGTCACATATGGCGAATCAAACTACAAAATTGCTTCAACAACTCTACAATTATAAATCGATGAAGTTGAGACAATCACACGAAACATTTATGTGAAAATAAAATATAGTTAAATTAATTTCAAATACTTAAACTTTAAAATGAAAAATTCATGATATAAGGCCAAAGAAAATTTTTTTCAGGGAAAAAGTTATTATCTTTATTCAACTAGTGTTATATTGGATATAACACTTTATATTTTAAATAAACCTCATTCTGTTGTTAGGAAAATGTTGTCGTGTAGTTGTCCCAATCACAGTGAAATTGTTTGCAAATAAATTTTCTTTGCATGAATAATCGACCGCCAACTTCGAGATGAGGTTGTTATGAACATCAATTTTTTTTCAGTGCACGGCTGAATAAAGCAAGCAATCAAGTTATCATTTTCCAAGAAATACAAAAGCGCCGCACACAAACACTCCTAAACTTGGATGGTGCAAAATATAAATAGAGTATCAGCAGCATAAACACTTCGAAATTATCAAGAAGCAAGGATGAAGAACCAGCTTCTTAAAAGGAGAATGATGTTCAACAGTGAAAGTAAAAGAATACCACCGGATAGCTAATTAAGATTCATTTCGAAAAAACAGGTTTTAGTGGTGGGTAATGCTACAATTCTTGCAAAATCATTTAAGAAATTTAACAATAGTAAAATCATGTCCTCTGTAGTTTGCTGTTTTAAACCATATAATTAGATACAAAATATAAGTTTGCAGTCCTAAGCTTGCACTGATAATTTTTCTAGATCAACGAATACAACACATTCTGTTATGTTCATGTAATATTCATATCTTGATCTACGTTACACCACATTAAATAATTTGACTGATTTGACCAAATTTTGTTAGAAAGGAACAAAGTGTTGTCTAACGTTTAACTTTGAGTAAAATTGTGCTAACTGCTAAAGATTTTTCTCCGTCGCCACTTAGAGTGATAGTATTCCAATTTAAAAAAACTGGCATTCTACTTTGCCAAGTTTGTGTAAACCAGCATTTTAAAAAAAAGCTTTAAATTGGTATTCCAATTTTAGGATAAAAGAGAGCAACAAGCACTTACGGCATAGAACACAGGAAAAGCTGCATTTTATATACGAGAAAGCTAGCGATTAAAGAAAATCGACCGATATTGATTGTGCTATTGTGCTTATCAACCAGCGAAAACAAGTTTTGACAACCAAAAAAGATATGATAAAACAAAAAAACTGTACCGTCCTGGAAAACAAATTTTATCATCATTCCCTGAAAAAAATATATTCGGTTTCTACATTGAAAACCCACGTTTTATACCAACATACTTTTTCCTCTCCTATTTGCCTATTTAGTCTTTATCTTTTGTAAGACACACGAATTCGAGGTTTCAGAGTGACAATTACAGTAAGTGATTTTGCAACTTTCCGCTGCAACACTACAATGTATAATGAATTCAAAACACACAAGATAAGAAGTTTCAAAGCTTTGATGATTTATAAAAAACTGCGTAGGAAACAAAAAAATTAAATTTAGCAATTCAATTTTCGATTAATAGCATCGATTATTCGTCCAAACCAAACCTTCTCTAACGAAGATCTTTAAAAAAAAAAAGGGATCCAAATTAAGAAGAAATTGATGTACACCAATGCTCACTTCAAATGCGTGTAAAAAAAAATCTCGCACTGAACTAAAAAAAACCCTTGAGGGTTTTGTTATGGATAATGTCAACTTTCATTTGCATTTGGTTTCATCCCATTCGGATTCGGAAAGTTCGATTTTGTATCACTGTGTCATTATTGTCGCACTCTATTTTTGATTTATTTCAACGAAAGAGCGACTGAAAACGGGGGTTATTTTAACTTCACCAAAACACAGCTTTTGACGGTTCTCGCTTGACGAATGGAACGATGACATGCAAATGGATGAATACGAAAGCGTTCATTTGGGAGTTGTATAAGTATAAGGCTTCAATATTAGTTTGAATAACTTTTACACTCGATTTTTAAAAGTAACAACACAGTTTACATTCCTATTGTATAAAATATTGCGTATATCTGATTTTCGTGACAATCCGTTTTAATGAAACTCATCTTAAACATATATTTGTAACACCATGTGATTAATTTAAAGAAAAACAAGAAGATTACTTTTATTCTAGTTATGTCATGTAAGTAAGATATACAAAAAAAATCGTATTTGATACACAATCCCATACAAAAAGCCTTGAAAACAATGCTCGTGGCTTAAGTTGTTACAAATAAAATAAAAAATGTAATATTCGAAAGGATTTTTTGGAACGAATGAAAATTGTGAGAACAAAATTCTCAAATTTAAAGTAAGACGACCAATAAACGTGAAATTTTATCGCGTTACATATGAGAATTATTTTCAATTCTTTTTCACATAAGGGTTAATAAACAGTTTACGATCTGTTCTGTGAACAATCTAAAAGAAGTCACGTTATGTTTTCTGGGATTTTTAGTACTAAATTTGTAGACAGTGCATTTTGCGAATTCTTGAGACAGAAGTTTTCCATTATTCACTGTTTTGTTTCGTCGGGAGCTGTTAATCTCATTTCCGAAATAATTTGAATAGAGCTGCAAGTAAACTTCACCGTATGCTCTTGGTTTTAAGCATCCGGTAAATTTTTTAATGAACTGTTCGAAGAGTGTTACTATTCGAAGAGTGTTTTAATATCACATATATACCCTTTTAAAAATTTTACCACTTGATATACCATTAACTTGAGTTGATTACCAGTACTTACGGGCGGCGGCGTCAGAATCGATTTCATAACATTTTCATTAGGCGAAAAAAGAATAAATGAGAATAATGTTCGAAATGAGAAATAGCATAAATGTTAACGTAAAACGATCGAATCGCAGGAGAATTTTAAAAAAATAAACACCTGACATCAAAAGCTAAACTCGTTTGAGCTTGAAAGGTAAACATAAGATGGAAAATTGAGAATTAATACCATTAGCTAACCCAGCAAAATTAAAACATCGATGTGCGCTAAAAAATGTTAATGACCAAATACATTTTCGCACTGGCTTGGGAAAAAATGAAAAAAAGGTCAACAAACCCAAATTGCTTTAGCCAAATCATTAGAAAAAAGTGTTGATTCTCCTCAAAATATTGAAACTATTCTTACCATAGTCTGATAAAGCGAATCCCACCAGAAAGGAATAAGAGATTATGTATTTTACAAAAAGGTGGGTGTTTATATGTATTTTACAACAGGGTGAGTCCACAGCAACTAATGAGAAACATTTGGCCAGCGATCATCAACTTATACATAATTAGCAAAACTATGAGCATCTGTGATATTTAACAGTTGTAACACTTAAGAAAACACTTTTAGCTCGCAAACCATAAACAGAGGAGAAAAAGTACACTGAAAAATTTGTAGGTAATATGCAACAAACAATTGTCTGTTGAATTTGATTGCTTTAAAAAACATTGCTTTCAGTTGCCAGTTTTTGATAAACATATTTAGGAACTATGTTTAACAACACATACAAGCTGTTAATTGGCTTTGGTTGTTTAATAAAATTAATGAAAACCAAAATTATAAAATATGACTCAGTAAAAATTTAATGATATTAATGTAGGTAATAATAAAAGTGAGATTAGTGAAAAGTGTTCAGTGAATTGTGTCAAGTAAAAAACGTTAAAAAAGTGTGAAATGTTAGTGTTTACCAATTAAATAATTTAAAAGATCAAAATGTAATTTTTCTACTTCAAGCTACGAAAATGTCATTTTAATATATAGTAAAACCTATGTGAAAGGGAAACTTTTTCTAAGTAGTGACTGAAAACGTTTTCAGTCACTAGGACTGAAAGTAAATAAGTTTCGGTGGTCGCCTACAAGTAGTGGTTATTTAAAGGATTGAATGTTTGATTGAATAATTGAGATTGAATTTGATTTACTGTTTCTGTTGTTGTTTCGGTTGCTGTGTTTATTTCTGTCAATATCGCAGTATTTTGAAAGGATTGAATATTTTGAATATTTTGATCGAATCGAATCGAAACTAATCATTATATCAATTGTGTGTAATTAATTAATTAAACTAATAATGAGTGTGTTTTTTTTCTATATATCGGAGAAATCGGAGCGATAAAATAAAATTTGTATCAGATATATCGTATAATTTTTTCCTCCGATAATTAACTGTCAGATATAAAATGTATTCTCTGAGTTCTTTCCGCCAAAAAAAAAATAAAAAAAATATATTAAATAAATAAATAAATTTTATTAAAAAATTTATTTTTATTTGTTTTTAATTGAAACTTTAACCTACAATTTTTTAAATTTATACTTTGAACGATGACTTCCAGTCGTTTAAAAAATATCTGCAATATCTATAAAAGTTTTTAGAGAAAATATATGAACTATTTTCATTATTCATATTGTCAAATTCATCTACTAAAAACTTACAAAACGACATATCTAAATTTGACTGTGTAAAAAATAAACAAGATTGTATTTATATATCGCATTTTTACCAGTGTAAAATAATGTTATTATTGTGTTCGCCTGTTATTATTCCATCTGTAGTGTGTTCGCCTACATTATTTTACACTGGTAAATAACATAATAACATTATTGGTAAATAAAATAATAACATTATTTTACACTGGTAAATATAATAACATTATTTTACACTGGTAAAAACGCTATATATAAATACAATCTTGTTTATTTTTTACACAATCAAATTTAGATATGTCGTTTTGTAAGTTTTTAGTAGATGAATTTGTAAATATTATCATTTATATCTACAAGCGTAGAAAAAATAGCGTTTTCTACGCGTGGTAAAAACGTTTTTGCGTTCCTGAACTTATTCCACTCGACGCTATCGCGTCTCGTGGACAAACGGTCCAGTCACGCAAAAAGAGACGTTTTCACCACTTGTATAAAAATCTACTATTTTTAAGAAGCATTCAAAACTCCGATTGATGAATTTGTTCCTTATTTTACATGAACTCTTTTAGTCTTAAGTTTTAAAAACAATTATTTTCAAGGATGGCGAAATCTAAAAGTGCCTTTTTATCATTTTTTTCTTTTAAATAAAAAAATATTTAGAATCGCTCAAATTGTTTTTAGTAAATGGCACAAAGTATAAAGAATTTCAAACTAATAATTATTCAAATTTATTTTTCTAGAAATCAAAAAATAACGCTTGTCTGTAATTTTAGTATGTTTTGGGGAAATAATAAATCTTTAAAATATAAACAAAATGAAAGAGAAAAAAACGAATCTTTTTGAAATCGCCATTTTTGAAAAATTAAAATTAAAAAAATCATCTAAAAAATATAACTTTTTTTTATCAGCCTAATATTTTTATAAAGCTTTTGCTAAGTACCTTTTAAACAAAACAAAAATTATTAAAATTGGTTCTCCCACTCCAGCACAATTTAATTTTATTCTTTGCTTGTCTTTAAATTTTTTTTAACAAACTTCAAGCCACCCTGTGTCAAAAAAAAGCTGGGAAAAAATAAAACACACATATTAATTTTTTTTTTCATTATATTAACGAACACCAAAGTTTCAAGAAAATGGGAAATTTTTTAAAATATGATTTAAAGTACAAAATTTAGTCCGTTCAGACCTTAGATTATAAAATACCCAGGATAAGTAATATCTTTTTAAGTTGAAGTTATTTTTATTTACATAAAGTAGTGTGCGATTTTAACGTGATAGTATTTGCACTGAAAAAACACAGTAGCCTAGAAATTTAAATATCATCGAGGTTTTCCCTTGCTTGACCAAATATGCTTACAAAATAACAGACTTATGTAGAAATTTTGTATTTAACATTTTTACCGATTGGAGAATGACCAACCTTATTTAATTTTATTTTATGTTTGTCAAAAGTATTTCGATTAAAATAAAACTGATAATATTAAAACTGAAAATTTGATCCTAACTAAAATTTTATCATGTACGCTTTGGTTTTGTTTTCATTTAAACTAAATTTAAAATGAAATGGATATTGTTTATATGGTTTACTATTTCAGGTTTTGTTTTAATTTAGAATGAAATTAAAATGAAATATATATTATTTGGCAGTTACTTCTTTCTGGCAATAGAAGAATAATAATATATTTTTTTTTCTATAAATGGAAAGAGATAAAAATGGGATGGGACCCTGTATTTTTGTATTTATTTTTACAGGAGCCTTTTCTTTTGTGGAAATTATTTTCAATGCAAAATTTGAATTTAAAAAATAGCTTCAATTTTTTTTATAGTTTTATAGTGTAGATACACAAATATTATTTATCCTGTATATTTTATAATCTAAGGTTCAGACATATTATTTATTTCAATAAAGATAACCTTAAGGGGGGGGGGCTAAGACGATTTCTATAAAAGTGAATTATATTTCTTCAAAATTTTAACTTTTAATTAGAATAGTCTTAGAAAAAATATAAATATTTAATATTAGTAAAACATAACCTTACTAATTATGTTCATCAAAGTTGTGCAGATATTTGGTAAAATAAATAAAATACTTAAAAAATTAAAGCAAACATTCATATTTTTGTTTTGCTATTTTCATATTTCCTGATTTAGGATTGATTTATAAAAACAAAATTTGTCGTTGTAACAAAGAAATTACTATACTGTTGTTACGTTTTTCAATCTTCCTCGAAATAGATAAAAGGAAATCTCTCAATTAGATAAACGAAATTCCCAAATTTCCTTCTGGATTCGATTACTGATTAGCAAGCTCCAGCACAAGGTTTTATAAAGTATCCAACACCGCTACTGTTTCACGATAACAAGAAAATAATCCTGCAAATAATATTCCTATTTAGAATATTCTTCCAATGGCTTCAGAAACTCAAACGGTTGATTGTAGAAACTTCCAGTATAAACACAGTGTCAAAAATAATACACAAAATATTTCAATTAAATAACACTTCAACGTTTATTCACAATTAAACTAATAACTTTACTTCTATTTACACTATTTAAATTTAACAATACAGTGTTTCGTTTACAACTAATTTTTAATTTAACATAATCGCATAGGGTTTGCAAATCTACCGACTTTTTCAATTACCGGCAATGCGGTAAAAAAAACTTTTATAAAACGGTTAACCGGTAAATTACCGGTAAATTACCGGTAATTTACCGAAATAATAAACTTTGATCTAGTTATTTTAATTTATTAGTTTAAGAAAACTATTTTTTCTACTCCTATCACAGTAAATTATAAATTACATCACACTATCCATGACATGTAAATTGATTATTTCAAATAGCGTGCGGTAAGTAAAAACAAGCGTGCGGTAATGGATTTTTATTTATATATATATATATATATATATATATATATATATATATATATATATATATATATATATATATATATATATATATATATATATATATATATATATATATATATATATATATATATATATATATATATATATATATATATATATATATGTATATATATATATATATATATATATATATATATATATATATATATATATATATATATATATATATAGATATATATATATATATATATATATTACCGCACGCTTTTAATAAAAAGAAACATTTTTATTTAAAGAAAAATTTGATTTTTAAAAATTAAATATTTCAATTCATATTGACACAGAATAATGCAAAGCCTTCCACAATTTGTAAACTATTTGCATTTAATTTATAATTAGTATAGTTCATTTTGTCAAGTAATTATGTGCGTTTGGGCATTAAAACAAAGTCGAAGAAAATAGTATATTAAGAAACTAGTTTCAGAATCGACGATTTTATCCCACGCAATCTGTTTAGAAAACGACCCGCGCAGCGGGAAGTTTTCGAAAGGATAAGTGCGATAAAACGTCTTATGAAACGAGTTTTTTATACTATTTTTTCTATTTTGCATTTTTTGTCTTGAAATTTTAAAAAAAGTGTATTTTATTAAAAAATAGTCAATTTGAAATTTTGTTATTATTACTAATTATTTTAATTAATTAAAATATTTAACACTAATTTAGATATTCTTATTAATTTTATTTACATAATTATTCGTTTTAATGTTCACTGACGTTTGTATGACCAATGTGACCAACCTTGAAAGACAAAACTTTGCGTATCGTAATGAAGGCCATTTTGATACGCATTTGGGTATTGAAATGACTTTATTTTAGACGCAAAATGGAAAAAGTATATAACAAATCTCGAGTTGTAAAGCATTTTCATGCTCGTGAAGATACTGCACTCGACGCTACGCGTCTAGTGCGCAAAATTTTCCCTCGCATGTAAAATGCTATTTACAACTCTAGATATGTAATATACTAATAACTTAAAGTGGCGTGTAATAATAAATAATAACACTTTTGAAGAAGAAAATTTAAAACTATTTAAATCTTGAAATGTTTGAAGGTATTGGTTATTAAAATATCGGCGTAAGAAACACGTTGTTTCTAAAATGTTTTTATTCAAGTTCGACTTCAGTTTAATACAAATCAGACCAGCTGCTGCAAACATACGCTTGAATTCGTCACTTGTTATTCGTATGGTAAGTAATTTATTTTATGAAATCTTTCCCTAACCATTTGCCACGAATGTTTTGTTCTTGGAACAAGTCAATTTAATTTTTAATAATATTTGTTGACTTACGTCATTCTTCAGTATGGCTTTGCTTTCCACAAAATGTTTATTAATTTTGTGTTCATTCAGCTCTTTTTTTATTGTTAATTCTGACAATGCTAATATGGACGCAGTTATACCATACCAGTTATACCAAGCAAAGCGTTAGATTAATTCAACAGCTTTTTTGTTTCATTAAATATTTCAGAGAATACGTTGCATACTTTAATGGCATTTAAATCATGAAGATGGTGAAAATATTCGAAAAATATTATGTCCTTTCTTTGATACGTGTATATAAAGAGAACTCCTTTGAGTTCTTTACTTATGAATGTTTTTTGTGCACTAAGTTCATCTAACATAAATATTATTGTTATATCAGAATTCAGAAACATATAAATTTACATCGTATCGACACTGTCTTTACAGCAACTTATATTGGGTGCCAGGGCTTATTACTATAACTTAAACAATTTCACAGTCCAAAAAGTTTAAATCAGATTCAATGGCGATTAAACTTATCCTAATTACACTTTCAACTTTACAAAATCCGTTAGCTGAAAGAAATAAACACAATTGACGATAAGCATTAATCAAAGATTCAACTTTTTTCCTAACAGCAACATCATCAGTCGTAATTGAATCAATGTTCTATTAAGTTTGAACATTTGAACATGTTGGTCAACAGCGTTAAACATTTATCAGATGACAAGAACCAGATTCCAAAAGCAGTATTTGCCATAAACGAACGAACATCATGTATCTACGTTTTATTACTTGCGGAAAAACTGATAGAATAAAAAGCAGGAATATTTCACCGTATCTTTTGAGAGGTTTCATCCTTGGATTTTTTCATGTCGTAAAAGATGTTTGGTTACGTCCAGTTTATGCTATTTTATTAAAAATTAATTAATTCTCTCCAGAATATTATAATTAATAATTTTTTCAATTAAATAAGCATAAATATAAGTTTGTTTAATTTTTAACGAAACCGGTAAAAAATTAGAAATTTACCGGTTTTTTGATAATGTGTTTTTGGGTGATTTACAGGCTAACCGGTTAACCGATTAACCGGTATTGCAAACCCTAAATTCGCATTCCACCTAAACTGTTAACACTACCGCATTCTGATTTAAATTATTCACATTTTGCCAAAGGAATTCCTTAAATACAATTCTGCTTAATTTTTCGATTATTCGAGCTCAATTTCTTTATAAAGAAAACTAGAGATATTCTGAAAATATTCGATATCATTATATTGTATGTATTTTATTTAACGTTTTTGCTTTCTTTGATCCTTCTTCGAATTTGTAACAGATGTTTAGTTGAAATATTGTATAGAGTGTATTGAGGTTGAATACAATTTTGATTTGTATTTCGTTGCGACAAAGTAGAATTAGACTAAATTCAACAGACATCAATTCAATTCATCAATGCACGATGAATCAACAGAGATTTCTTTTAATTTTACAAATATTTTTTAATATGTATAGCTCATTGCTGCTTCAAAATAAACAACAGATACGCCGACTTAACTGTAAGTCTCAACGACCATTGATGCACGAATTCTATTGGAAAGCATAAGTTCTAAAAAAAGAGCGGGATCCAAATATCAATAACTATAAGTGCAAGTTCAACAGCAGTATTTACACAAACTTTTTCGAAGTAAACTGGGATGACTTTTGAAACCAAATTGAATATGAGCTATCAATAGCAAGAACAAGGAGGACTCTATTCCAATTCAGGTGCCGTCTACTAAATAGTTATTTAAGGGAATTTTTGTATAAATATTGAGTATCAACCCGCCTTATCACAAAAGCCTAAAGCCTTTTCTAATTCTATGGCCAAATTATGGGGTCCAAAATGTTTTAATTAAGCAATAGGTTCAGTGTCGTTCATCGTCAGTGTCGTTCAGTGTCGTTCATCTAGATTCTAGAACATTTATACAACTTGTTTAAAATTCTGTTAACAATATATTCAAACAAAGATTATTGTTAAACAATTGCCATCATCAATTTAAACATTTGTTGTGTTTCGTTACACATAATTATACAATTATTATAATCCAGCTATGGAAAATACACGTTGTGCATGCGTTACAAAATTTCAATGAATTTTATTTTTATTTCTCATGATTGCACCAAAAGTTGAATTAAAACAATCAAATGAATCCAATGACCTTCTATTGCCAAGAATTAAACATTTTTGAGTTTTTACGAATAATTACAGAAAAACAAAGAATAAAATTAGAATTATGTATTTGCATTAACAAAAATATGTTTTAATAAACAATAGTAAATTGTGCTACTGAGGGCTGTATGGGGTTTTGAAACGCGTGCGAAGTTATCACATGGATAACATATCTTTTAGAATTCACAGAGCCTGCTTGGTTAAATAAATGATTTCGAAAGTATTTTCTGGTGTTCTTATGGTTTTGTTTTAATACTGTATTGCGTGTTCTAAACATTTTCGGTAATTTTCGGATTTTTAATTTAATAATTTGGACTTTTTTTTCAATTCGAAGGTATGAAATTTTTCAAAAATAAAATTTCATTTCTCATTTGCGTGTTTCGGATGATTTCGAACCTTCCTCATCAGTGCCATATTTGAATACGTTACACGCTATTAATTACACAATTAATTTTCGATATAACTTCGGTTTTGAAAAAATTACTTCGGTTTTGAAAAAACCTAAGTATTGCATTCATGAGCCAAAAGTGAAATTCTTACCCCACTTTTTTGGCATTTCTCGACGTTTTAGGACCTACTGACCTACTAAAAAAGCAAAAAAAAAAAGTATGTCTGTCTGCCGACCGGAGGGATTTCAAATTTTTTTTTCCTACAAACAGGTATGCTCAATAGGAAGAGCCGAAAGGACGATGTGCTCGATAACTGTACCGGAAGTGTTTCAAAAAAATCTTCAAGTGTATCAAAACAAGGACATTTGCATATTTTTTGCTAAAATAACGTTCATTTTAAGTGATTACGACTAGAAACATTGAATTTGAAGAAATTTTGATGGTCGGGATTGGTATGTGAGATCAAAAACTAGATTATTGCATTATAAGTTCAAGTGTGTCAAAAGACAGATTTTATTTATTATTTTACCCAATTTTTTGGAAGAAAATAAAATTAATTATTTGTATGACATGAAATTTTATTATTATTTTTGAGAATTATGGAATTATGGCATTATGAGTTTGTCAAAAAAATGTTGTCAAGTGTGTCAAAAGAAAAATTTTACTTCGGTTTATTTACTTTTTTACCCAATTTGTTGGAGAAAATAAACTTAATTATTTGTATGACATGAGATTTTATTGTTATTTTGTTTGTCAAAAAATAATTTCAAATGTGTCAAAAAAATGATTTTTAGAATTTTGGAAAAAGTTTTAATTTTTGATTTTGTTATAACTCTGCAATAATTTTAGAATTTTTTGAAAAAAAAGAATTTTTGAATTTGTGAATTTTATATATATATTTTTAGAATTTTGAAAAAAATTTCAATTTTTGATTTTGTAAGAATTTTTGGAATTCTGAAAAATTTTTAATTTTTTATTTTATTATAATTCTTAGAATTTTGAAAAAAGTTTCAAAACTTGATTTTGTTATAATTTTTGTAATATTTTTAGAATTTTTGAACAAAGTTTTAATCTTTAATTTTGTAATATTTTTTGGGATAGTTTTAGAATTTTGAAAAAAGTTTGATTTTATTTAATTTTTTCAATATTTTTGGAACTTTGAAAGAATTTAATATTTATTTTAATATTTAATATTTAATTTCAATATTTTTGGAATTTTCATGAATGTAATATTTTCTCGAAACGTTTAACGGAGATGTTTTTTAGTAGTTGTGTGAGTGTATCATCTTTTCACTAAATTATGTCAATGTATGATCTGTTATAATTTTCCGGCGACGAATTGATATTTCGTGTTAGTTTTGTAATAAATTTCTAAACAGAGATAAAATACTTGTGCTTTTACAAAGAGTTTTATGTTTGATATACATCGCTGCCCACAACTAAAAACAATGTCCTCATAAAAGTTTTATGCCGAAAACTATATTAAAATCCTTATCCAAAACCGAAGTATGGTTATCTTGATATCTCAGAACTTGAGATTTCAGCCCCTCCATATTTGTTTTCTTGTATTCTAAAATCGTGTGTGAGATAAAATATATTTATTGGTGCTATGTAGTATGTACAGGCAATAGAAAATCCATATTCTTAGTCCTTGAGATATTATACAAACGCGATTGTGATCGTTAAACTACCATAATAAACATGGTATTAATAAAAGTAATTCGGTATTTATTTCGTAATATTATATCTTAGCATATTTTGACGTATACAAAAATATCATCTTTGAACTATTCTTTATTGCAAATATCAGAAATGGAAAAATTTAATTCAAAACATGTAACATCTTTGATTTTCTTTTAAATTTTATGATGCAGTTTTTTTACAAGTATGATAATAAAAACAATAACAATTTATTTAGAAATCAAATATTCTTAACATTATAACATTTTCGCGATCAATTTACAAAACTATAAAATAAAAAATGATTGCTCTCACGATTTCCACATGTGGAAACTTTGAATTTAAGTTCGATTAAAGAAAATGTTAATCAAAACTTAGTTTCAAAACGATAAATGTAAGGAAAATTTTTTTATTTTATGTTAATGTATTTCAAAGGTTATTTATTATTTTATTTATTGTTATTTCATCGGAATGATATACATAGTTTTGTTTATGTAACTCCGTTCTGGGATGAAGATACAAATTAGAATGCGGATACAAAAAACAAAAAGATTTTTTTTGTTTTGGATCCGCTTCTTCATTTTTTTATGTCTAATTTGTTGCATGATGTTTGATTGATGATTTTTTATGGTGAGTAAAAGGAGATGATGGATTTGTTTAAAGGTTAAATGTGCTTATGGGAAGATATAAATTGATTTAATAATGATTCAATTATAAATATTATTTTTTGTTAAACCTTTGTGTTGTAAATGTTCCTCCTACAAAAGTTGTTTAAATAAATAAATCAATACAGAAACAACCGATTTGACATTTGCCAGCTATTTTAAATTGATACAATTGGTATGAAAAAGAATTGCAAAACAGTAAGTTTTGTTTTAGTACAACATCAGCCTTCCCGATTTGTTTTTTAATGTCTTATATTTTTTACAGATTGTGATGATTGTTGTAGTGATGCTGTAGAAATTGTGATGAGAATGGTGAAATTCTTAAGCAAATTTGATTTGAACTCGGATTACTCCAATTCTACTCTTCACCATGCCAAACTCTAATAACGTCATTTGCAAATGTTTGTTTGTTGGAAACAGATTGTTGGTAAACGTTAGTAAACATTAGCATACATTAGCAAATATTTGTTATCTATGTTCGTGCAGTTGGGGCTAGCCTTAACAACAAACAGACTAATAATGGCAACACAAGATGGAAACACTGAAGATGGAAAGACATTCAATTTTATGCTGAAGTCAATTTATTCCCTTCGGCTTTCAAGTCAATGTATTCTTGCACGTGTGTTTTTGAACGTCGTAGTAAATAAACGATCCAGGTGTGAGACAGTTCTTTCATACGCTGTTAAAGTAAAGAAGGCTGTTAAAATAAAGAAGACTTTATAAATAAAGTTATTTTATTGTTTCAACTCTAAGAAAGTTTCTGATTATTATAATTCTTAAAATTATTTACAATTAAATTATCAATATCATTGATATTAATGATTGAACTATTGTTAACAAACATTTTAAAATTTAAACTGCTGGGTCAATGCATGATTCTCGCCCGTGGTGTCGAATATAAAAAATAGGTTCGGCCATATTTAATAAAGTTTTTTACGAGGTCAATACGTGTTTTCTCATTAGACAAAATGTTCTCTTTTATTTATAAAAATTTGGATCAGGTTACATGTGGTTAGTAAGATAATAATGTTTCATTTATTTAATTAGGTCTTCCAGGTAATTAAAAACAAAAATCTCGAGGTCGACCAAAATTTTTCGCAAATTATATAAAAGCCCCAATTAAATCAAAAAATTTCAGCGAGGTTACATTCCAAATAAGCAGCCTTTTGTAATTCGTGATTTAAAAAATTATTCAAAAATATTAATTAACGTACATGAGAAAGCCGGCCACCGGATAGATATTTTAAAATATAAGCTCTATAATTTTTTTGGTGATTTATGTGAGTTAATTGCTCAAGTAACTTTATAAATCCTTCGAATTTTTCCAATTCGAAATCAGTTTTGAGTTTCTCTAAATAAACATTATGCATGTTTTGGTTGGGATTCGAACTCATAAACCTTATCAATGTGAGTTTGAATTGCCTTTGTCAGACCGAGACGATGATATTTTAAAGTTTAAACTTCATCATCACTTTATTTACTTGAGTTGAATTCTCAACTGTCAATAAACTCCTTATATTTTGGAAATTTTTTTACATTATATGGGGATTTTTGTATTAAATCTCTATCTAGAATTTGTGTGAATTAATAGAATTTCTATTCTAGTCAACATCCTAAGTCATGAGGTAAAGTCATTATTGATTGTTTCCAATCAGTGTGAGGTCAATGGCTGACACTTAGTCAATTATTATCAAATATGCATGCATATTAGACAACATTATGGGCATTTAATTTTTTTTAGAATTTTCGTGAGCAGTTAAACAGCAATAAGTTCTAGAAGTTAAACCCGATTTCACAGCGATTACATGTGAGATAGACTAAAGTGTCGTAGGTACTTGGTCTACTAGTCTACAAAACTCGACAAACCAGAAAAAGTACTGAAAATACTCAAGCAAAGCAATCTTTGAAAAATGGGCCTATGTCATATTTTAATATGTGATAGGTTTTATTGTTTAGCTTTCCATTCTTTAAGAAACATACAGAAAACAACAAGAACAAAAAATTGCGTACATGAACACCTCAGAACGTATGGTGTTTTGGGACCTTGGTCTTAATAGATTATTATGTGTTGTTGTGACACATGTTGTAACTCCTACAACACAGCACCTTTTATTAAAAAAAACCTAATCTTATTTCCAAATACAAAATAACCAGCTTGAGCGTGCAGTCAGGAATTATTGTAGGTCCGTTATCATCATAAGCAATAAAACAGTTTTAGTGACACCAATTTAGACGGACGATCTGGTAAACTTTAGTTGATGAAAATGCTCTATGTTGGGAGCATCCGCCTGATTTTATTTATCGAGACACTCTTTACACCGATATGGAACTGCCTGTATCAATGGTGTTCTGTCAAGCAAGTTCCTCAGAATTATGACTCGTCTATTGAGTCAAATATCGCGTTAACCTCTATCGCTGTAAACGACTGCTGCTCTTCTGCTAAAAATAAAAAAGGATGGGATAGATATTTTGATCCTCGTTTTGGAATTATGTAATTGATTCGGTGTCAAGCACCTTAGTATAAGATTCATGAAGAAATTTTCAAAATCTTGCAGCAAAAAAACGTTTGACGGCCGTCCTGACAACGAAAACTCGAAACTACTGTGTCGAAATTTGATATTCCTGAATGAAACTTCATTAAAATTCGAGTAGTGAAACTTCTAAAACTGAAAAATAACTAAATGTAATAGTCATGATATTAAATTTTATTGTTACTTGGTATATAATATAATGTTTTTATATATGATTATGCACACCTACTTCGTTATATGATTTTGCACGCCAACTTCGGATTTGCTACGAAGATCACACTTACAACCCTCTAGCTTAACCTTAGATCAAGAAACGGTACAAAAATGTTACCTTGAACTGAACGACTTCATGAAATTGCTAGAGTTTTAAGTCCTATTAGTTCTATTAGTCCTTACTAATTTTGCTAAAAGTTTTTTTGGATTAATTTCTCTTTACCCACTTTATTTTTGTATTTTTTTTTATAAAAAGTATTGTGTAGTAGGAATTTCAAAATGTTTCACAACAACAAATAGATGCCTTTTAAGACCTAGGTCCCACAACAACAAGCGTCTTGAGGTGTTGGTGGACGCTTTTTTTAAACGTTTGTGGATTGAAGGCACTCGAGCTTATTGATTCAGGCAACGGATTCCATTTGTACGATGTACGCACAAAGAAATCCCTTTGCATTTTGTTACTATGACAGTGAGCAATCTCGACAGTTTGACTGTTTGCACAAACCGATTGACGAGTAAGACGGGGAAAAAATATATCTGAGGCATTATGGATCTGATTTCATCCGAGCAATGCTGGTGAAGATGTTTATTATGAACAACGAGATCAGCAACAGTGCGACGATGTTGTAGGGAATAAAGATTTAATGTTAAATTTCGATCACCAACAATTCGTATATCACGCTTTTAAATAGAGTCTAAAAGAGCTAGGATGCTAACAGATGCAGCGCCCCAAACTTGACAACAATACTCCATGCAGGGATGAATATAGGACTTATAAATGTGGAGTAATTGATACGGAGTAAAAATCCAGAAAATTTGTATTTTAATGTTTAAATAAAAGTTATAGACCTTTTTATTACCTATAACCTTTACTTTAAACTTTTTTCGATAGAAGGTCTAGTTTGGCTGAAAATAATGAAAAACCATTTTCTATATCCCTAAAAGCTCACCCCAAGTAAGCCACCGCAACTCGGAGTACCTTTAATTTTTGTTTCCCATCATTTGCGCAATATTTTCTTATATATCCAATAGTTTTCATCCTGTTACTAATTTTTTCCTCACAAAGAGCTAATTTGACTGGTCTAATTATTTCTTAATTTTTATAAAAAATTTTAACTGTAATAAGTTTTACTAAAAGAAAAATATAATTTTTGGTCCAAAATTCGAGAGTTTGACCAAATATAATATATAACAAAAACTTATGTACAGTGGATGAAATTCGTGTCCGGTATATGAACGATACAAAAACACGATTTTTGAACCGAACCATCTTCAATCGACTTTATACTTGAAATATAAGTAGTGTAATTGGAAAAACGTAGTGTAATTGTTTTTAGAAATTTTTTTAAGTGTGTAGTTTGAGAACAGGGTGGTCCGAAAGTTTTCTGGAAATTAAAATTTAGGGTGACTTTGAAATCAAATTGCAAGAGAACCGCTCACAGCAGCTTCAAACTTTTCAGCTGAGATGCACATTTTTAAAATTTAATATCTTTTGAACAAAACGAACGCCTTCTTTATATTTTGACATGTTTTAGGGTATGCTTGGCACTTTCATATTATAAAGAAAGAAATTAAGAATTTTATTAGCAAAAGTGTAATGAACATTTTTTGCCTTAGTTTTATTTTAATTTAAACCAATGAAATTCTCTAAAATGTAATGACATCATTCAATACCACCAATAAAATTAGAATTATACTAATAACAAATATTTATAGTTCTGGCCTACCAGGATATTAAAAATTATCAGTTGTAATTTCCCAAGGGCGGTGATAATTCGAAATTATTTTTTGCCAAATATTTCGAAAGCAATTATATTGATAAAAGCACGAGGCCGTAGGCCGAGGGCTTTTATCAATACCCCTTGCTTGAGGAATTTTCCCAAAAATTATGAGAATTTATTAACGAACGAGGGGAATTCGTTTAGAAAATGTTTTGCCATTTTTCATTTCTTTATATATTTTTTATGAATTATACGTTGGCCTACTTTGATATCAGTTAATTATTTCAAAATTAGACTGAGGTCAGTCGGCCAGTATAATTCAAACGTTATTGGTAAAATTGAATGATGTCATTAGATTTAAGAGAATTTCATTGCTTTAAATTAAAATAAAACTAAGGCAAAAAATTTTCAGTTGTAATTACCTAAGGGCGGTGATAATTCGCAATAAATTTTTGCCAAAAATTTCGAAAGCAAGTATATTGATAAAAAGACGAGGAAGTAGGTCGAGGGCTTTTATCAATATTTATAAATATTTATAATTATAATATAAGGTATAAATATTTGTTATATAAGGTTATATAACAGAGGTGGCCAAGCTTTACTACACGTTGAGCCGCAGTACAATAATCTCTCGTTTCGAGAGCCACAAAAAAAAATAAAAAATTTCAAAAGTATCAGTTGTTTGGAAATATTTATTTTATTGAAAAAACAATTATGGACTTATGGTTATAAATACATACAAATACATATTTAAAGTTTGTTACATGACATGCTTGCTGGTAGATGGCATGTTTGTTTGTAACTTGGCCGTGAATTTTCTGAAATCTGGTTCATAGTTTGTTAGCGCAGTACGAATTAATTCCGTTAAATGCTCGTTTGTAAGTTGTGAACGGTGGTTTGATTTTATAAACTTCATTGTTGAAAAAAGTGATTCACAGCAATATGTTGTACCGAATATGGACAGTAATCTGGCAGCAGCTTTTTTCAAATTGGGGTACTTTGATTGAGACACTAGTTTCCAAAACTCATTTGGAGATTGTGTGGCTTTGTGATGCATTTTAAGAATGTGATCTTCCTGTAGCTCTAGTAATTCCATTTCTCCTGAGGCACTGTCATGCAAAATATAACAAGGAATCGATAAGCCCTCGTTAATAATGTCAATCTCGAATGGATTTACAAGTAAATTAAGAGAAATATTTAAATTATTCAAATCATTGAATCGCAAATGAAAGTCTTTCAATAATTCTGCTAATTTGCTGTCGTATTCACTCAGTTTGTTATCATTAATTTTAGAGAGTCTGTTTTTCAGACGAGGAAAGTGGTTGAACACTCTTGTTGTTAAATCTCGTTGAAAAAGTTGAATTTTTTTAATAAAACTCAGAATCGTTTGAATAAGATCAGTAATAACTTTATCTTTTCCTTGTAATGCTAGGTTGAGGGATTGCAGATGCTCCATTATATCAGTCAAAAACATACAATCATTAATCCATTCATCATCCTTTAATTCCAGATAGTGTTTTTCTTTTTCTTTGAGGAAATTTCTAATAGGTTCCATTTAATCAACAAATCGGCTTAGAACATTATAGGTGGATAACCATCGCACAAGGCAGTAAAATGTTATATCTTGAGGATGATCTTCAAGGTCCAGTGCTTCGATAAAGTTCTTGAATTGGCGATGGGTTTTTGAATTCGTCCGAATATAGTTCACAATTTGTAGCACAGTTTTCATTACGTTTTCATATTTAAAATATTTTGCAACTAAATGTTCACGATGAACAATGCAATGAAGTGCCAAAAATTCGGGTATTCTTGGATCATTTTTTAATAGACCAATAAGGCCTACATTTTTTCCTAACATTGCAGGTGCTCCGTCAGTTGCTACACTTACCAAATTATTCAGTGGAATATCTGTATCTGACAATATATTATCCAGGGCACTCTTAATATCAATACCACGAGTAGTATTTTTAAGTGCTACCAAATCCAATAGTTCTTCCTTTACGATTAATGATTCGGAAACGTATCGGATAAATACAGCTAACTGGGGAGTGTCTTGTATATCGATTGATTCGTCAAGGGCTAAGCTGAAAGCTACACTATTTTTTACATCTACTTGTAGCCGCTGCTTAATATCTTTACTTATTTCCGTAATACGTCGCTCAGTGGTATGACGTGATACTGGAACATTGCTAATTAATCTGTGCAATTTGATATTTAAAGGATCCAGCATTTTAACCACCTGTTCCATATTCTTTTTGATAAACTCTCCCTCAGTGTAAGGTCGTTTAGCACGGGCGATGTTCCAAGCGATCATAAAACTAGCCTCGGTAGTATTATCAGATTCTGAACTAAAAGATGATAATAACGTTTGCTGATTACTTAATGCAGATTTTAAAGAGTTTATTTTATTTGTTCGGATGTTGGTATTTAACGGATAATTATCCAAAAATTTACTATGGTTTTTTTCGTGATGCCGTTTTAAATTACTGGTTTTATAATAAGCAAGTGATTCATTGCATATAAGACACAAAGGTTTTCCCCCTTTATCGACGAATGCGTATGCTTCAACCCATTCTTGCCTGAAGCTACGATTTTCTTCGTCATATCTCCTTTTTTTGTGGTCTGACATATTTAGCAGTTAAATTAAACTAAAAAACAATACTTAATTTATTTTACTCTTAAAATAATTATTAAAACTTAATAAAAAAATTGAAATCTGTCAATAATTACCGTCAAATGATGGAAAAAAATTACACGACACAGAAACAACAAGTATTAATTTTCTATCGAAAAATATGAACACAATTTTTTCACAATGTTATTTTAGCAGCCAGTACACGATAATGATTTTCTCTCATTTCCTAAATTTATTTATATGAATTTTTTTGTTGTTCTTTTAGTTCAGTGATTCCCCTAACAATACAATTTAAATTCAGTAAAAATGATTTTGTGAATTTGCTCACATATAATAAAAGAAACCAAAATACAATTTTTCGTCAGAAAAAACAGTTAATTTTTTTTGGTTTTAACCAACACGAAAATTATCGGACTTGTTGATATTTTTGAATAAGAGCAGAAAATATACCAAAATCAGCGCTGTCGTTTTTAAAAAGTAATAAATAGTGGGTATATTTGCCTGGGTCAGCGGAGTATTTTAACAGCGCATGCATCAATGAAATTACTTTTACTCATGAGATTTGAGTAACTTTTTATTATTATTTTTTAATAGTAGCAAAATGCTTTAAAATGTAGCTAGGTTCATTCTCTATTAATCATGAGGAAAAATTTAAAAAATCTTTAACTTTTTCATTGAGAAAAATATATTTCAAAAATAAATTTTTCTTTTCTCAAAATAAATTTTCATACAAACTTGGATCTCATGAGTAAAAGTAATTTCGTTGTACATGCACTGTAAGTAAAAACGGATTATTCATAAGAAACACGCAAAATATTATATTTCGCTACAAGAGTCATCACCGTTTTTTTCTTGCAATTTCCTTAAGTTTTTAATTTCGTTATTATGGTCATGTTTTTGGTTTAGGGTAATATCTTACTGTCGTAGATGTAGAAGCGGTTAATGGTAGTAGATGTCGGATTTGCACGTGTTTTTAATTCTATTTAATTCATTTTTTAATTGGAATATTAAAGGATACATTAAATTTAACGTCGGAAAATTACCTAAAGATAAAATATCAAAAATATTGTTTATAAAAAAATTGCAGAAAAAGATAATCATAGAAAAACAAACGAATCCAAAAGGAAAGACTTTTGATTTTGAGAAAGATTTTTGTGCATTAATTTGAAACGAATACAGGTGATTTTATTTTTAGTCCACTAGAATATGTTAGACGTATAACCTTAAATAATAAAATTAGTTAAATTTATTTATAACAGCGGATTATACTTAAACTTGATTCGCGAAGTAAAGTAGTATCAAACTAAAACAAAGTCGCAAAAAACTCCAATAGTAGTAACTTTGACAGGATGAACCTAAATATAATAATATGATTGCATTAAATCATATTATATTAAACTGCAGCATTATAAATTATATGTATTATTTCTAATTTTGTTACAATTTTTATGAATTAACCATTAAATATTATTTAATTTTTTCATTTCTTTTCGAGAGCCGCATTTATTCTTTCAAAGAGCCGCATGCGGCTCGCGAGCCGCGGTTTGGCCATGTGTGGTATATTACAATAATTCTAGAAAAAATTTTGGAGAATAATAAAAACAATTTGAAAATAATTGATATTTCAGTTTATTGTTTTCTTCTATAATAATAATGAAAAACTTAAATGTGAAACTGACAGGTGAAGTTAATTTAGATAATATGTTATATAATGAATTACGATTTTAATAGGGTTCAGTTGTAAGTGTAAGTTAAATTTATGTATATTTAAGCACGTTTGTGAATAAACGATGCTTCGGTTAGTCAATAGCAAACTTTTTATTCTCGATTAAAAATTCAAGGGGTTCAACAATTTTCAGTAGTTCATTTACTACAATTAATAATGTGATGGCTGCCTAAAACTATAATAAATGTTTATCAAGAGTAATAACATT